>JXSR01S054680.1:61909-76322 GCA_000969725.1 Ophiothrix spiculata | reverse complement strand
AGAGGACCAGAAAACGTAAATGTAGGTCGTTTTTTTTAATTAAAATGCTTGAAAACCTTTTTTTTTTCTTTTTCTTTTTTGCTTGTCACTTGTCAAAAACCACTAAAACTAGTATAGGGTCGACCAAAACGATTTTTCTCTCCAAAATCCGCACCCCTCCCCTTTGAAAAATTCCAAGCTACGGGCCTGCTTGATTGTATTCAAGTAATATAAAGGGGAATTTGTCAAAATATGTGGGTGATTTACATTTCATATGTTTGCAAATAACAGATATCGGGAAAATTGTGTTCAAAACATTTAGAAAAGTCAAAAAATTGAATTTTATTATTTTTGCTCATCTTGGGTATGAGGCTATTCTCTAAACGTATTAATTGATGCTATATGTTGAGAAAGAGTCAAAGATTTGTTTGTAAAACATTCCTTTCACATTATAGATTGCAGACAAATCAAAAGAAATTTGGAGTTTGCATTAGATCTCATGAAAAAACAAAACGATGATCAAAAATACCAGAATATCTAAATATTTTGATATACATGTATAGGGTTTGAATTTGACGATGAATCTTTGCACGCTGTCATTATTATCACTAATACTTCAAATGATGCAAACATCTCGAATTGCTGGGAGAAAATGAAGATGTATGTGCTGGGAGAAAAGTTTGTGGATGATGCTGAACTTGTCCAATCCCCTTTAAGACTGGCTAACCAAATATGACTGCAGCATTTTACTCTTGTAACAACAAGATATTCTTGTAATAGTGTTGTTTATCATATACAAATTGAACCATGCTATGTTATTTTTATTACCTAGAGATATCAAAGTTAGTTGGCCCCACGTTGGGCAAATGTTGGCCAACGTTTTGCCAACTGCTTTGGGACAATACCTTTCTTACTATACGTCATGAGCTTTGGCTTCAACCTTTGATAGGGTAAAACTTGGACACCCCCCCCCCCCCCCCACCCCCGCTAGTGCTCTAGAGGGTAAAAGTTAAATTTGAGATCAAGTCTTAATAAAAATTCCCTTTAAAGGGAGAGTAAAACAAAAACAAATAGGGTTAATTTCCAGGCAATTGAAGGGCAATAACCCTATTTTAAGAAGGTTACAATAGTTTAAAAACAATACCAATGTTCTCTCTGAATAGTTTACGTTCTGACTCAATGACAATCTTACCAAGTGTCCAAATCACTAGAAAGAGACGAGATGGGTGAAACATATGGACTACAGGACTAAGTCCTCCGTGAAGTAGCGTGTCCATGGTCAGCAGAAACACAAAGAACATGTCTGATGACAAACGCATGGTAAACTTGATGATTCTGTAACAGTTTACAAAAGATTATTCTTAGGTTTGAAGTCCAGTAATTTACTTCAAACAACCAATCAACACCCTCGATAGCAATACCAGTAACAACAACAATAGCAACACAAGAACAATAACAACCAAAAATATAAACACAAAAACACGAAAACACCACAACACGAAGACTACACGACGACAACACCATGACAACACAACGGCAACACAATGGCAGCTTAACGACATCTCAACGGCAACTAAGTTTAAAATTACTGTGAAAATACAATTTTGTTGCTAAAACTGGGTTAGAGTGGCACAAGAACAGCATAAAAAATATTCAAAATAATCAATTGAAAATAGCTTTGAGGGTGACTGATACAGTGTGTCCCAGAATAAACCTTACAATCTTTGCGTGCAATTTTCATGGGTTGAACGGATAGTTCGAAAGTATATAAAGGTTGTATTTTATAGCCCATGAATTGAACTTTCAGATACCGTTTGTTTCATTTCAATCGGTAATGTACAACAAAAGTTATGCTTTGTCAAATAACTAAATGTAAATTTTGCTGGTCCAATTTCACGAGCTTGTAATTTCCCCTTGAATGAAGCTCTATTGAGTATTGTCATTGATCTGTTCACTCAACCGTAACGATGTTTACTTATTTACTATGCACATGCTTTTTTATAATCTATGCTGAAAAAATGAACAAATTTGATGTAAAAATAACACAGATATGATAAGTTTTCCAAGGCGACTCATTTTTATTCCATTCACAAACACCCTTACTTTATGGCCAATAATCATGAAATTGGACCAGACAAAAATCCACCCTAAAGTTTGATACAACATAACTTTTGTTGTATGCTACTGATTGAAATGAAACAAACGATATCTAAAAGTTCAACTCATGGGCTATAAAATGCAATCTTTACATACTTTCTGAGTATTCGTTAAACCCATGAAAATTGCACGCAAAGATTGTAAGGTTTATTCTGGGACACCCGGACGAATGCATTTGATTATGCATAAGGGGGGGGGGTGTTCCATGGTACCCATGTTTTTTCGGTTCTCGCATTTTAACGCCGTAATATTTCGAGCTGTTAATTTATGTAATTGCCTAAATAGAAGTTGCGCTTGTTTTGGCGAAAAAAAATTAAGATCGACCGTGTCGTTTTCGAGATAATTAGCATAAATTAGCATTTAGGGGGGTGCGAAAAAAATATATTTGCCCATAAAACCACCCCGGAGTGAAATTTTCCAAATTTTTTTTCAGCAATGTCAATGTATCATGATCTCCTAATTTGAGCCAAATTTCATTGGAAAACTCCTTCGAGAAGTGGGTTTTTCAAATTTTGGCCAAAATCTGGATGTCTCGCGCCGAAAATCGGTTATTTGGCCGCCATTTTGAAATGGCACGAATATTTTGTTTTTTCTGAAATATGGTTGTGATAAGTGTACTTATATATGGTGTAAAGATTATTAAAAATTTCGGGCGGGAAAGTCCACAATGGCCAATAAAATTCCTTTTTGTCGCTCAAAAATGTTATATGTTAACCATTCATGTTATAAGCTTCTAAAGTTACCCTAAAAATTGACAAATGTGAAAAATGAAAATATGACCCTTTTTCAAATTAATGGTACATTCCTACAACGCGAGATTCAATTATTTTGTTGCTTCTAAAATGTAGATAAGACATTATGCTAATGCTTGCATGTACAAAGAAATATTCAAAGAAATAGTTTCAAGGTCAATGGGTGACACACAATCTTGATATTTTGACCTTGAACATTTTGAAAATCTTTAAATTTGCCCTAAATTACCAAAATAAGGAATTGGTCCGTTGCCATGGAAACCAACAGAAAATGAGAAAAATATTATCATTTAGTTTGTTAATGGTCAAAGGACTATCGATGGACAAAATATAAGAAAAATCCATTTTTTTAAGTTTGGCCACATTTTTTTATTCCAAAAAGCAAAAAAGTTCAAATTTAGTATATCAAATTTAAGTTAGGCTTTCTAGAAATTTTGGAGGCAAAACAATACGATTTTTGACATTTGTTGCCAAAATTGACATATTTGGTTAAAAACTGATACCATCATCATGTTCAGGATAAAAATCCGCTTCAAAAAATGGATACTTTTATATACTTTTTGCAATTAGTTTGAGAGTTTGAATGCAAATGGTATATGCCATTTCAAGGTCTACCCCAGCCTTAAGCTTTGGTAAAAAATACAATTAGTACAGAAGAGAACAATTGGAGGCGGTGACTGACAGGTACACTTACGGACACTCTAAGGTATCTTTAAGCTTTGGTGAAGAATGAAATAAGTACAGAAGAGAAAGCACTGGATAGGTGAACGAAATAAATATGAAGAACAGCATTCGAAGCCCGCTGCTGTAATCACGTACAGAAGACAATCGACCATAAAACTTGGATTTGATAGTCTGCTGACAATTAGGTGAGGTTACAAACTGAAAAACAAAATGAAGTTAATACGTTGACTTGTCATTCATATTGTATTCAATAATTTCCTTCAATCGTCCTTCCTCTTCCTCACTCAACTGCTTCTATTTATTCATTCTTTTGTTCTTTCTTCCTTCCTCTCATTCATTTTGCCTCCTTGCCTCCCATTCTCCCATCCCTTCTATACTTATCACCTCTTTTTTTCTTTATTCTTATTTTCATAATTTCTTCCTTCTCTCCCTCTTGCTTCTTCAGATCTGTTTTCTGTAATATCTTCATTCGCATGTTCACACCTTACCCTATAGTACTCTTCCGTCAAAAAACTTAAAGGGACTAGCCTAGATTCCACTTAGAATTACAAACTTATGGAAAGGCTCTAAATAAAGCTTAAAAGTGTAGTAATATCCAAAAAAGTACAAAAATTTACACAGAAATGGCTCAAATTTACTTGATTGAGAGATAACTAATTTGCAATATATCATTCTTTGATGGTGGTGTGACTATCTTGTGTTTTCTGAATCCTAAATTTGTACCTCAGATCTGGATTTACCACTGAGATAAAAAAAAATCAAACAAAGCTCTTAGAGATAATTTAAAGATAAATAATTTCATCAAAAATAATTTGTTTACCCGTCACATGTGTAGAAACAAAATCATTTTAAATTTTGAAACTAGAGAAACTGTTTTCACATCTTTTTTTTATTTTCGCCGGCGAAAAAAAAATAAAGCAGGTAAAGAATTGCAATTTTCTCCAATATTCCTCAAAATCATGGAAACTACTTGTAGGTTATATTACTATAATATAAACATATTCTACCGATTCATGTAAAAATATATATAGGTAAAAAATTAGTGGGAAGAATCTAGGCCAGTCCCTTTATTTGGCTCTCCAAAAGCGTACTACTTTTTCATTGCTTTACACGTCTTTCTTATACTAATCAATTTTTACATTTTAATAGATAAAACATACATGTTTAAAGGGAATACCAAATAACTGTTGCCGTTGATTTTTTTCTTTCTTAAAATCGACCTTTTTCAAAATCCATTCGAATTAAAGGAAAAAAGCACCTAGAGATTAATTCAGGCTAAAAGTAACCACATGTGAAGCATAAACCTCTCATAAATGATAAATGATATAAAAGATCCAAGATAAAGGTAAAAAAACTTATTAAAACGAACTTTTCTTACCTCTTTTTGATTAAATTTAATGGCCCGTGATAGTTTCGGCAATGGTTCAATTATACTTCTATTGTCAAGCTTTTCACAGTCATGGTATGTTAGGACAGTTAATATCTGAAACAATGTTAAACAAAGACGTATATTGTTTCGAATGTTACCGTTAATGCATATATTCCATGAGAAAAAAAACCAGATATCTGGAGATATCCTGCGGGAAGAGATAGGGTGTTTTCAGCATATTAACTGACATCGTCATCAACCAAACGATCAGTTTATTGAACTGTTAGAACATTTTCAATAGTTGCGTTCATTATGTGGAAATTTGAAAACAATGTCATAAGCTATGTGATTGACTCTCCTTGAGATATTTTTCCCGAGGTGATCTCAAAACCATGAATATGCCCGAAGCGAATTTTGAGTTACTCTGTGGTTAAAGTTTCTTGTCCCACCGTACCACACTTTGGGGCTCTCCACACGGGAGCTTTAAAATAAATGTCATTAAAACGGTTAAAGTCAGGAACGTACGATATTGATATAAAATTGGATGGATTGAGCATGATACAAAAAGATATTGGTCAAGCTATGAGTTTTACGAAATATCGTGCGAGACGCGCAGCGTCGAGCTCGATATTTCTAAAACTCATAGCGAGACCAATATCTTTGAGTATCATGCGAAAAAATCCATCCAATTTTATCATTATTATGTTCAAAATCTGATATTTTGTATCCTGTCCGATATCCCTGTCCGATTTTTTTGGAAATCGGACAGCTCAGAACATAATAATGAACAATATCTGTTACGACGGTAGAAAAGGCTAATGTAAAAAAAAAAAAAAATAAGCATAGACGTCATGCTCAGTTCAACGGCACAGAATTTTAAAAATGACAACAACGGCAACCAAATTAGAAGAGATAATGATCGAATATATCGGCATATTTTGAAGTTTTGTTTCTTTTCTTTTTTAACGAGTCACGGTACATATCTTTTATTGCAATGAAAAATAAGTGTTGTATCTGGTCTAAATTTGAATGCAAGATGACTTTTTTCACAAGAAGCAGCTATTAATTTAAAAGGTACTTAAATTTAGCATAGCGGCTTTTCTACTTTGCAGGGTGTATAGGGACCTATTAGTGATAGTTCAAAATGTGGTATCAAATTTAGGCTCAGACTGTCATAAACTAGGCTATGTGTCAATGTGTTAGGTCATAATATGGATCTTCCCATTTTCAATCAGATGTTAGGTTGGATCTCGATTTCGGGTTAGACAAGCATTTGCCACGTAGGCTTTTTTGATTTTCCGATCCATTACCATACAAATTTCCCGTAAAGACACTTAAAAGCGTGTTTGAAAGCCAAATTTTGTCCAATTTCGTATATTTTTTATCTCCTAAAAACATCTATATTCTCAATTTGAGTGCATTACTCTGTAATATACCCACCAATTTTCTACGGTGAAAATAAATTGCAAAACCGCGTGGCACATACCCGCATACCAAAAGCAAGTGAGAATCTATCACCCTCCCACCCCTACCCCACTCCTTCTTCTTCAAGACATCCGTTGTGAATATTGAATTTTATGTTCAGTTATGAGTAAATTATGCCTGATATGTTTTCCATGAATGGCAGGACCAAGTTTACAGTGCAATATCATATTTCTGCCCCCAAAAGTAAAACCGCAGTATGTGTATTTTTAAAGCATAACAGTTACTTAAACAAGCAATTTCACTTCAATCCACTCCTATGGTGGAAAGTTGCATGTATATACATAAAGTTTGATAGAGATACTGCCTCAAGTTATGCAAGAGAATTGGTTGTCTGCTCATAGTCCAATATTTCTCAAATGAAAAAGCGAGACAGTAACTTGCCATATATTATATGCAATACACATTTTTGACGTTTTAATCTGTTAGCAATTATCAACCATGGAATAAATTGACATGGTTTGGAAAAGGTTCGTCAGACATGAAGACAAAGAAATCACCCGACCTTCATCAAATGAGTTGAACATTGAACCCAAGGAGATTAAACATAATATTTTGAATAAAATGCCTTGAAACTGCACACATGGTTGTTAATGCCTTTAGTTGAAGGTGTTATGTCCTTTTTCTTTAGAAGAAAATTGTCATTTTATTCCAGATTTACCAGATAATAAAAGGGAAGTCTATTATTACCTTAATCTAGACAATTCTATTTTGTACAACTTTTTTAACAAATGAAAGTAGATAAAAAATAACTATTGTTAACCCTTGTTCTCTGAAGGGGGGGGGGGGTTGCAACCCCCAAATGTTTTTTCCCCGCTTCATAAAACGCAAAAGCAATCGGCCCCAGGCATTTGGGTAATCTCTTTTACATCCTTTGCGGTCATTTTGATGAAAAAACTAGGGGGTACCACCTAAGGTGGGGTTAGAGTAGGCCGTCAAAGTTTGGGTGTAGGGGGGGGGGGGGTGAAATCCCGGAAGTTTTAAGACTCAAACTTACAGGACATGTTAGAATTCTCATTTCCCGTCTTAATTAGCAAAAAAAACCATGACAATCCGTTTTTTAGAACTTTTATAGCTAAATTGTGATTTTAGTGGTCATTTTTGCCATAATGCAATTTTGCCTGATTTTCAAATTCGAAAATACTTTATGACGTCATAATTACGTAATGCCTTGGCCGATTTTGATGATCTTGTTATCATTGGATAGGGGAGGATCATAGCTATCAATTAATAGCACAACTAAGTTCATTGGGGATGCCGTTCTTAAATATTAGGCGGGGGGTTGCAACAACCCCCCCCCCCCCTTCGAAGAACGTGTTACAAAAAAAAAGCTTAGGAGAACAAGGGTTAAAAAGGTAATCTCTAAGGTAACACGATGACATTGGTTTTTGACCAAAATTAATGCACCTCAAGTCCTCTATACACACAAAATATTTACTGAGTCAATTGACTCGTTTTGCCTTATTTTACGTGAGTCATGTACAAATTGACTCAGTTATGACACTACGTGAATCATAATTGACTCACAGATACTCCAATAGTGAGTCAAATGCCAGGTGACTCAGTATGATGATACCATATTGACTCACTTGTTGGAGAATTTTAAGTCAATAACGACTTTTGACTCATTTACATAAATTACTGAGTCAAATACGAAATTTGAAAACGAGGCTATGGATCGGCCATTTTCTTGAACATACATGGTCGGTGACGAAAGGCGTTTGTAGTGGTTGATGACACAAAATTGTCATTTCTGTGAGCACTTTTTGGCATTTAACACTGTCAGAAGTAATATGTGGAACTTCTGGACCTGACATCAAGCTACAAGTATAAATTATTACATTAAGCAGTGATTTTATATGGAGTTAGCTTACAATATTGGACCATTTAGTCCATTGTTGTTTTACTGCAGTAAGCTTAACCTCTTGGACTCGGAATTTGACGGAATTAGTGTCTACTATATTGATGATGGGCAATTTTGTGTCTACAGTCACCAACACCTTTCGGATATCATCCTCCATGTTTGTGCACAAAGAGGACGTCACTCGAATAAGTAAATAATGAGTGAGTCAAATGACCTGCATTATCTTTAATCCGAGTCTTTTGACTTATTTTACACAAGCAAGTGCGTCACTTCAGAGACAAAACTGATGACTTATTAAGGTAATGAAGTTGCGTCTTCTGGTTCAACTGAACTTGATCGGAGTCATTTGACTCATCACATCAGGCTGAGTCACATGACTCACTACAGTGACTCAGTTAGCATACAAAGTGCATCACTACAGAGACAAATAAAAGACTCATTCATTAAATATTTTGTGTGTATACTTTATAAATTTTGAAGAGGTCTCAGACAATCCTAATCAATCGTTGCCAGTCTCTATTGCATAGTACAAAACACCACTTCACAATGTTTTAGAATACAAGGGATATACTAGTAATCTCTAATCTAAACAGTCTGCAAAGTTTGAAAATTACTTTTGAAATCACTTATTGACTTCAAAATTAAAAAAAACTCATTCGGATGTTGCAAAGAATATTATTGTTAGTGTTTGCCAATTTTTGTATTAAATATTTAATATAATTTTTTTAACCTTATTTGGCATGACATTCATAAAATTGGCAAACGCTCCACACTAATTATAGTGTAGATTTATGTAGTATAGATCACTAAGTTTCATAGTAAGTAAAAAATGTTTTGATTTGATTTTGGACAAATTTTAGAGATCATATCGTCGGTGATTTAGCACACCGTTATCTTATTTGCAGATTTTGGCAAATTGAGATAGAAATATTTTCTTAATAAATATATCTTTGTCTTTCTCAAAAAAAAATGACCCTAAATAGTAATTAAATAATGCGATATTCAGCATCTATTTCTACGTGAAATTTAAATCCTACAAAAATAGCGTTCGAGACAATAGACCGTTGGGCAGATACGTTAGAATGTAAAATTAATTTGTGCACAATTTTTGTAACCCAGATATGTTAAGGTAAGTGGGGTTTGGTGGGTGAGAATGGATGTGGAGGTTTGAGTTTGTAGAAGCGCCTGCCTACAGAGTGCAGGTCTGTAGCCACGGCGCGTATGTTCAAGGGTATTAGGTTTTTAAAAAAGAGAAAAAATATCAAGTATGATCCATACATATATAGTAAGCCTGCAATCAACAAACAATTAAATTTAAAGGTAAATTAGGATTTTAAAAAAAAGTCTCGAACATGAGCTGAAAAACAATCTTCAGGAGTCTCAAACATGAGCTGATGAGCACGATATCAAATTTGTCCTTGGTGTCCATCACGCAAACCACTCAGTAGGTCACAGGAGTTATTGCCCAAAATTACTTATATCAGCAATAGTATAAACAACAGTGTAAACTGAGCCGGGGCACTGAGCTGCTGAGTACGTGTGACCACATCAGCAATGAAACCAGTACCCAGAATTCAATCTGCACTGTATAGAGTGTGTAATGTGACCTATAAAACAGAGTATTATAGTGGCACTTCACCGAAGTGCTACATGGGAAGGGCGAAATAATACTAAATCAAGGATGCTACGTCATAAATTCATAATTTTTCAACAAAATTGACCATTAAAACCATAGTAGAATTTTGATTCAAAAAACAACGACTGAAATTGATACTTATACAATATATCTACATATATGCACGGTCGTATTCGCCGGGCGATCTTTTTCGACCAAGATATTAGAGGTAATATCAATACACGACCGTACACAATACTAGGCGAAATCATGCTGGTGACCAAAGATAGAGTTTAGTCGTGCTGCGCACATTGACCTACGGTGGGGTCATAGCGTCCAGCAATATAAGTAATTATGAGAGAGAGTATTCCCATTTTTGTCAATACATTTTTACAGTCTGCCAAAACTTCAATTTCAAAATTCTCAAAACGCAGTTTTTGCCGATATGATAGTATGCTAAATCAGCGACGATATAATGTCAAGTTTTATCATACCTCCTCAGTACTTCGTGCTTGAGAAACTATGTCGGTTCCTACTCGGTTCACCGTGTCAATTAGCTCCAAGTAACTGCTTTTAAATTCAACGTCAGTCTATAAATTAAGCACAGAATCATAGTTGTATATCATGTGTATAACTACTAGTATATTACAATGCATTTAATTTAAGTCAACATTTTGTATATACAGGGTGTACAAAAAGTCCTCCAAATATCTAAATTAAAGATGAATGTATCTCTGTTCGATGGTTGAATATATTGTGCCATGGTGGGAAATCTAAGTCGTGATTAACCACAAGTTGCTGAGCGCATTTGCTCCAAAGACACAACATTTGCTACTCGCTGTCAAAGTGATGTCATTATCGGATTAATTTCCCCAGCAACCGATCCACATTATTCACGTGTTTACTTAAATCAATTTGAATTACCCGCGCTAACTGCAGTCTTCGTGACAATAACCCAAGGTCAGATCTTCTCCCACCAGAGCAAAGCGTCTTACTTAGTCTTCTCTGATGAAGACTATGCAATCACTCTGAGCTGTGTGTATTCGCTGACAAAGTGAAAACGTCATATCCTGGTTACTGGTTCACGCGTTGTTCACGCTCAGTAAGCTACCCATTGAATATGTGTTGTGATCATTTTGATCGTGGTTCAAACTACAATAAGCGTGAACCAGTCACTTGGCAACCATTGATTTCGACGTCACACTTTGTCAGCGAATAGTGTGGTATGGTTGATGCGGTGACCCTGACTGTTACGTAATTACATTGACTGCGAATCCTACAAAAGTTAGATTCTTACAACGTATTGATTTGTGATTGAGAAACGTATAAAGGTCTCCCGATGAATATAAACAAAGTGATTTCTAAATTTGCTTTTTATAAAATCTTAAATATTAAAATTTATCTAAACGAAACAAACAAACAAACAAAAAAGTAGAGTAAATGCAGTAATTGCAGAATATAGTGCACTACGTCCCCCCTGACTTGTAATTCCACGCGACCTCAGCTGCACACTTTACAGAGCATATACATTATTAGTTCTAATCATTGTGTTATAAATCATTGTGTTAAATCACTACTTGGACTCCCTGGGGCCAAAGGGCTAATACTGTGGCCAACATTAATTGGTGCAACCCTAGTATATATAAATATTATATAACACGTATAATCCGGTGGACAATAATTTTTTATCTTTGTTCGGTCAAAGATAGAACGTAATGAACAGTTTTCTTGAAAAAACTCAGTTTTTAAGATAAAAGCAATTTAAATTTTATAGTGTTAATAATTTCATCACGTACCATGCTCGTTTTTTCCAATATATCTTTTAGAGCAAATGCCTTATCAATGGGGTCGATAGTTGCCAACGCTACATAAGCCTCACTAGCTAGTCCTTTATAAAGCTCCAATGTTCCAACGGATTTCTGTAAACTATCCTTTGCTGCCGTTGAATATTCCCCGGATGTGACATCAACTATTCTACAACCAGACTCTAAAAGGAGCTGAAATATAGAGGAGGAATTCGACATGTTGAAAATAGATTTGAAGGATGTTTAAATATTCCAAAAATGTGTCTCACTCGCAAGACAAACATATCTCTGTGATAATTTGACCTATTCGTTTCGAAATTTGTTGGTGTCATTTGTTTTGAAGGCTGGAGCACAATTAGGGCACATTTTTGTGCGGCCGGCCGCAACTTGGCCACAGCCTTGATTTTCCAAGATTGCGACCGCATGATTGATTATGCACCTCTTATTAATATCAAAACATGTATTGACTAATTTACAATAATCTTCAGGTGAAAAATCAATCCTACGGTCGCCATCTTTGAAAATTAAGGATGTGGCCTAATTGTGCTCCAACACCATGGAAAATGAGCATTGCAGTCATTTGAATTGTAAAATATTATTAAGTGAAAATATATATCAAAAATATACACATGGGTTTATGCCTACCTTTGGCTAAAGTTAAGTAGACATATTTTGCAGATTAAATAAAGGGTGTTTAATTGTTAATTTAGCATTCAAATATTGAAGGTGCTTTGCTTAACATGTTATTCTTAATTAAAATAACATTTCTCTAACTTCTTTTCAAACTAAAATCGAAGGGGAAAACATCAATACATTTTCTAAACATACAGACCTTAACAATTGCAAAGTCGTTCCGTTGAGCAGCAAGCACGAGTGGCGTAATATCTGGATGAAACGTTTCGTCCTCGCAACAACAGTCCAGAATGGCTTGTCGCTCTTTCTTGTCCTGAAATAGTTTTGTCCAACGTCATTTAATTAATACACGATTATTGCCTCATACGCACGGCAAAGTTTACATAATTGTCATAACTATTATGCTGGCGCTACACGACAGAGGATCGATCTGTTCATCATACTCAAAGAAAATGCACGATTTATGGCATCATTATCGCTGGTGCACAATTAGGACACACATTTGGGCCTGCCGCAACATGGCCACATCCTCAATTTTCTAAGATGGCGATCGTAGGCTTGATTATGTACCTCTTAATAATTTCAAAACATGTAATGAATATTTTACAATAATCTTGAGGTGAACAGTCAAACCTATGGTCGCCATTTTGGAAAATTAAGGCTGTGGCCAGGTTGCGACCGGCCGCACAAAATTTGTGGCCTAATTGTGCTCCAACGTCTTAGGAAAGTACATTTGGTGCATTTTCTTCATGACAGCACAAATTTAGATAAAAATATACATGTTCTTGATTAGTCATGGTTCTTATTTGTTAAAACTACATCCTTATTTTTGCACAAAATCATTAATATTACTTTAGGTGTTATAGGCAGAATCACTATTCTTGAATGTGACACATGGCATACAAAATAATAGAACTTGAAAATGATCCTTACACTAAGTTTATCAGCAAACGCAATGATCTTCTTGACGGTCTCAACAAAGCCAATATCGACTGCACGGAGCATGGCATCGCCTACAGTGGCATTGTACTTTAGAAGTTGCTCCACGATAACTGGAAAATAAATGAAAATGTATCAGCCTCGAATATCTCTGACATCTATACCACTAAGACTTGCGAACCCTTAGCAAAATCCACAATCCAAGTTGCTAGCTGAATTTAAAAATAAAATCAAAATTCTGTGAACGAGCCAATGGCGCGCAACGCTACCGGATCTGGGTGGTTCAACCGGAATAAACAATAGCTAACCGCTCATAACCGGCAGACAACTGCTGGTTAAGTTTTGAAACCGCCTCTTAATAATTATAGCACTTAACGAAAATCAGTTGTTAAGCGCAATGATCAATTTGACCCATCACACTTATAGCGCTAGCTCTATTACTGTTAAATTTTCCAAAGTGTTACTAAACAAAGAGCAAGGTGATGTTGAGGTGATCTATACTAGATTTAAGCTATGGTCACAATAGCCTTAAGCCAATGATATACTAGCAAGACACAGTTAGCGTGTGGTTTGATTTTAGACTCTTTGAAGACGCTAGCCAGACGCTAGCCAGTTAAAATAATTCGAACCTTAGCGTCTCCGTTAGCGTCTAGCTAGACGCTAGCTGCGTCTTGCTAGTACATCATGGGCATTACGGCGCTTGCATGGCGTTCGTACGAACGATTCAGAATGTTTATTTGACCACTTCGTAAGCTTCGTACGAACGTCTAGTACGAAGTGTTTACTCATAATAAGTTTGCAAGGTCGCAGACATTTCTTAAGGCGTGCGTACAATAGATTTGCGAATTTTCAATCAACAAAGCGCAAGAATAAAGTGTGGAAAAGGGGAGACAAGACAAAATATCGAGGAAAAAAATAGAAAGGGGATATAAAAGGTGAAGTAGGTTGAAAGGGAAAGAGACCAAATGGTAAAAGTAAAAGACTAATAGGTAAAATATAAAAGGATTTTTACTGCACAAAATGACGTTCGTACGAAACGGTCAAAACAACTGTTCGCAGCTTGTGTACGGCGTTCGAGATCAGTCGTAAGTGTATTTTTGATATATTTTGAAACAACACTCATTATCGTCAAGA
>JXSR01S054676.1:23360-57118 GCA_000969725.1 Ophiothrix spiculata | reverse complement strand
CCGCGTTATGGTTGAATTGTGTGTTTGAAGCGAAGTCGGAAAATAACTATAAGTGTCGAAAGTATAACTGTCGCATCGCAATAATTCGACACTTTTATTTTCTTGCGACAATTTCCATTCAAAACACACTATAATTTGTTGTCGCATCGAGGTCCCAAGCGGCTTTCCGTAGCTACCAGCCCCTGAAGCTTTGAAATGACACTCTGTATGCAACATGATATGTGATCATCCATCCCAAATGAGCCGCAAATGCAGCAAACTTCATTTTGCGCTGCAGGTAGAAATACATGTCAAGGTCGAATTTTGCCGAAATTGATTTTTTGACAGATTTACAATCCTTTTGCTTTCTTCAAAATACCAGTAACGTTTCATGTCAAGACAATGATTGAAAATATAAAATTTGTCTGTATATTTTGAGGGCAATCAGCATAAAATATAGGGCTTACTAATCTTTGAATGCATTTATCTCAGTTATACATTTTATTTTAACTTTGACGGACCGTAACTGGACTTCTGGAAATCGAGTGAAGATCATTGAGGTGTCATTTAATCCTTAAAACATTGTCTTGCAAATATTTAAAAAAGTGAAGATGTCAAGATGCTGCATTTATGACCTTTTTGGGATGGACAGTCACATATGAACATGATGAAGATATAGATTGCAGAAATTTGATACAGATGACCCATAAGAAATAAATTCTTGCTAGTCACTTGTTGAATTTAGATAGACATGAACTTTGTAGATGAAACATTTTCTTTGATGTTTTCCTCCAGTTTGAATCTACGTCCAATATCAGGTTGTCAATTGTGTTGTTTTAATGCAAGTCTGCAGAAAATGATGAAAAACATTTAACTGTATCTACAGAGCAAAGACTTAATTGAAAATAATGATGCAATGGATCAATGGCTGGAGGAAGAGGACAGACAGCTAGTGTAAACCAAAAAAAAAGGCGAAAAAAATAACAAAAAACCATGTAGCTTAAAAAGACACAAAGTCAGACATAGAAGTCATTCTTAACTTTGCACAAATTTGAAAGGGATAAACCATGTTAGAATCAGTCTTCTCCCTTTCCATATTAATCTGACAATTCCAAGCCAATTTTCTCATATAGAATCTTACATTCCATTTTAAATTAAACAGATTACTTTTTCAATTCAAACTTCTTTAAATGACAATAGATTAGCCTGTTTTCTGTAGGAAATCTAAGCCATCTTTAAGTCATAACGAAATTAAGTCGTTTGTCTCTGGCCTTGTTTTTTCCTCTAAAAGCCCTTCAAGGATCTTACTTATTGTAAAACATTGAAATACCCAATATGATTAACCTTTATAACCAGTTCATGTGGAAAATTCATCTATTCACAATCTTACTCTACATTTCATGTGACAGACATCATGTGACTCAAGACCCAAATTTTCTTAATTCAAACCTCACTGAATTATGTTAAAAATATTCCAGAAAGTCTGAACTCATCATAAATATACAGCACTTAGGATATTTGCATTGCAAACACTGTCTGAGACAAAATGCTTGTTGAGTACCAGAAATGGTCTGTGCCTGATGTATAGAGTTGGATAAAGAATTATAGAAAAGTAGTGCCTTTTCGATAAGTTTTGAATTTAACATACTTTCTGAGAAGTATTGATGTATTGTGAAAAGAACATTTTGAAGAACTATTTCTATAAAATAGTATGTGTTTTTTTGAAACAAAGTTTTGTATGAGAAGCAACTAGTTTTACTCGAGAATATCCACTGACAATTTGATGTGTGATTTAAATGACGCATACTAGAATTGTTTTGAATAGAATAAAAGATTTTCTAAAATGAATAGATAAGTTCACAATCTTTTCATAGAGTTCAAGCATAAGTCAGTCAGTGGAGTTGAGGTCAAGAAAAAGGCGTGTTAAAAGTGCCCACCTTGTAGTGAAGTCTTTACTATTTAATAAGGCCCAAAAAATATGTTTGTTTGCCCTCCGAGACCGACCCTAAAATGCCAAAAATCAGGGATTTTAGTTTATTTTTTTTCTCTTAAAATACCTAAAATATGAAAACTCAATATTTTTGCCAAAAAATTTAAAATTTAGCAAGTCACATTTAGTAGTATAAAATGCATATTTACTCTTAAGTAATGACCCACAATCGTTGATGAAGCCCTGCATTGCATGGTATTTGTGCTAAAATCCATTCTTTAAAATATATGCAGAGTAAAATAAAAAAGAAGAAAAAATTAACCGACCGACTGACCGAAAATTATTTTTTTCACTAGAGGGCAAACAAACAATTTATTTTTTTAGGTCTAAGTGCAATGCCTAATCAAAATCAAAAGGTTGTGTGTCATAGATGGGATGTCAACGTATTTCAAAATTATGAGGGATCACCAGTAATTTAATGTACCTTTGCTTTAGGTAGCTGCACCAACAATCAACATGTTTATTGTCTGTGTAGCGCCGTACAATTACAAACAATGGAAAATGAAACAAGGCACACAACATATGGGAACAGCCAATGGATACAGGGCCTTGGATGGAAATTTAGGCTCTGTGTACATTGATGTGTGACTGAGTCTTTAAGGTTAAGACCAAGTGTAATAAATCCTCAAAGAAACATTGTTATCTTATAGCCTTAGTAAGCCATCTTTGCCATATGAACATCTGATAACGTTGTTTAGTGTCAAGCTTTTCAATTTTAAAGAAATTGATTTGTGTTTAAAACATTCAAAGTTTGTAACCCAGATGTTACATCTTCAAAGAATATTTGGTATCTGTTGGCTATTTTAAAAGAAAGCTGGCCTCTTATTTAAGCAGACTATGTATGGCCTCTGTGTAATTTGTAAGGTAAACGAATTGTCCATCTTCCGTGTACAGCTGAGCTATTACTACACAGTAACCTAAGATACAATTAGGTTTTCGCCTGTCTTGTCTTTCCCATAAGTGTCCTTCAGGGATCCAAGTTGTTCCAAACATTGAAACTAGATCTAACAACTCAATGTAATTACATTTGAGGAAGATTCATTCTAGAAAATGTCAATATAAAGTGATAAAAGGGAAAATGCTTTGCACTGCTTCTTTAAGGCAAATGCTTTATAGAATATTATGTTGACAAAATGCAAAATTTGTGTAAACTGCATATTAGTTCTGCCATTAGTGTCATATTGTTCATATCAAAATGTCAATTAGATCAATATAAACCAATTAAGAAGTGAATATTTCTTTAGATTCCAAAGCAGTTTGGTTCTAGAGATTTCAACATAAAGTCTTAAAATAGTAAAAGCTTTGCATTACTTCCATTACCTTACGATTTGCTGTAGAAATAGCATGTTACTCCTTTATATTATTAGTGTCAATTCTTGTGGCTATCAAAGAATCAATTGGTTAAATATAAACCACTTAAGTCTAACCAAAATGTTTGATTTGATTTTGATTCTCCAATAAAGGGTGAAATTCAACACGACATCTTGAAATAGAAATTGCTTTGCACTGCTTCTTTAAAAGAATATATCATTTTATTGAACATTTCCAAAAACATCTTCAAATTGCTGTAGAAACCGAATATAAGTACAATCATTGATGTCGATTCTTGTGCATTATCAAAAAATCAATATAAACCAATAAGGATCTGAAAATTTTATTTGATTATAAACTGGCATGACCCTTCAATAAAGTCTCTCTTTTCATTGAACAACACTATTTGAGACTGGCACACAAAACTGGGTCATGCGTATGTTAACATCAGTGCTATATCATTTAAGGTGCATTTTTCTTTAGTTAAGTTATATTGTCTAGCCTGTTTTCTTATACCCCATCTAACTTGTATAGTATGTGGCAAATTTAAAGTGCCTTTTTCTTTAGTTAGTTATATCGTCTAGCCTGTTTTCTTCACTGGTTTATTGAATCATTTCTTGGTTGCTTTTAAAAACTTATGACATTGCTTCTAAGGTTTAGACTTTAAAAAGTGTCTGTTATATAGACTCTTAGTACATTTACTGCATGGTGTGACAAAAAAATAATAAAATAAAAGCGTAACTAATTTTGCTGTAGTAAGCTTATATTAAAACAGATTATGAGGGGAGTGGTGTTTATATTCAAAAGCTGTAAATAAAATATGTTAAAGGTAAATATTTGTATCATTATATGCATTATTATTCTAATTATCATTATTGTTACAGTCTACGCTACTTAATCGGGATCCTCTTAAAAGGAATTTTTGGTTAATTGACGTATTCAGTCAGGGAACCGTTTCTTTATGTGCAAAATTGACCTTTTAATCGGGTCATTCCTCCTGATAAATGGGATAATTTTTGGCAAAATGCATTAATTTGATAAAAAATTTCCCTCAAATTATGATGACAAAGTAATTTTATTCAAGTAAATTGCAAATACGGGACAAAAATCTAAAACCACAATCCCAAATGCTGTTGAAAATCTGAGCAAAAATATTTTTGTATTCAAAAGGTCTCTCAAATTCTTTCATTGTGTCTACCTATTGTAAGTTCATGAATTTAGTGTACTTGTGCCCTAAAACATCTCACGTATGGCGATTTCCTGAGGTGTCCCGATTAAGCGGCGTCAACTGTATTATTATTGTAATTATTACTAACACTTTGTAAGTGCTTTATGTACAGCCCTGCTCAAGACTTTCCAAACGGAGCCAGCTAGTCCTGGGCGTCTATATAGAACTGTATAATAAACACCAACTACCACAGCACATCATTTTACCTTTGATCATAATTGCAAGTCAATAGTCACTCCACTTGTTATTATCTAATATTAAATTGCACATTACATTTGTACTCTTTCATAATATTGCTGTTATTTCAAAACTCCCTATGTGCCTTTGAATCATCTGCGTGATCAGTTTTAATAAAGTAAAATTGTCATCTCGTATTTGTGTGTTTTGCCGCATGGCCTAGGGTAAGCTGACCTTGTCACAATGGTGAACTAACATCCTGTCCCCTAACCGAAATAATCAAATTTGGAAATACTGCCTTGATGCAAAATTTCACAGACTTTTGCATTGCATGGGTAGAAATTTGTAAGGAAGAATGGCGATTTTAAGATCCAATTTTGTCGTGTGTTTAATGTGTTGCAGCATTGCCTGAAGTGAAAATGACCTTGTCGCGATGGAACTGAATGAATCAAATCGGATATGACGGTTGGGTGCAGAATTTCACAGATTGTACTTATCAGTTAAATAGGAGATGTAATTGAAAGCTAGAGTTGGTATTACAATTAGATAAGAACATTTTTGTACAAAGGAGGTGATAAAGCCTTATAATTGTAGCTGCTGCGATACAGTGGCAATTTAGGTTGTCGGCCGTTGTAGCAGTAATCCATTGGGTTATTAAATGTCACTTATAGGTTGATATTATTTCAAATGACTTCAATGTAAGTAAGGTCACCTTGCTCCCACAAAATGAACCAAAGTTAGGAATTTCAGAGGATTGAATATATCAGAAAAAAACTGATTATAGAGATCTTGTTTATAATCCTTGGTAATAACTGAATAGCATGAAAATTGCCCCATTTTTCTCCCTTGTCAAAATTCTCAATTTTGAGTCAAACATCAGGGATTCGTAATCAGACATATTCAGTTTCTTGCAACCCATCACCCCAGAAAACCTTAAGTTAAAAGTCATGAAATGCAATTTAAGCAAACAGTCATTCAAGTTCTTGCCACTAGCAGTAAAGAATAGATCGAATGGAAGAAAGTGCATTGAAGCCATGCCAAAATTCAATTGTCTTGTGATTTTTGTTTAAAGGGATACAAATCCATACCTTCTGAATAATTGCTCTATTTACAGTTGGCGCAGAATTCTCCACAACAAAGTAAAAACGCAGTATGTGTATTGTAGATTCATTGCAAAATACTTCCTTTTCCCTTGCAGAAATCCTGCACAAAAAAGCAGGCGATGAAAGCCCTTGCATAACTTAATGCAGTATCTACTATAATAGCAAACATATGTATATACATCCTTCTCACAAAGGAATGGATTCAGGTGAAATTGCACATTTATAGGAAGTATCTGGTAAGCTTTATAAATGCACATACTGCGTTTTTACTTTGTGGGGCAGATTAGCCTACTGCATTTAACTTTGGTTTGAAATTGGACTCTATGTAGCCTTTATGCCAACAAATATAAGAAAACCTAACCAACAAATTTAAAATATTATACTTGTGTTCAATGTGCTTTTTCATAATATTTCACTAAGAAATTACCTTAAATATCATAAGTTCCTTTTAGTATTCTGGAAAAAAACACCAGAAGACAGAGAGATAAAAATATTGAACTGATTTGACAATTAGTACTTAGTAAGATGATTTGGTATTAGAAGTATGTTATCGTAAATAGTTTAATAGCAGATAACCAGAAACAAGTGTTATCGTAATATGCAAGTTGAAATTAAAGTTATAGTTTTCTCTTATGAACAAGTCATTTCAGGTAATTATAAGAATAAAATGAGTAACTAAAATGCCAGAATAGTTGTGAAATATCACCAATCTGCACTGACCACAAACTACAATGCTAAGACATTTGTGACAAATGGCTAATCTACAGGGTATTGAGATGAAGGAAGAATATTGATCAAAATTTATTGGAACAATGGTAAGACAGGACATGGGATATTTTATCATGAAGCCTCATGCGAAACCACATCCATTTGACCAAGAGAAATGGTTTAGCAAAGTTAAATTTGTTAAAAAATGCAATATTCTTGAAGGATATTCTTCAAGGTCACTATACAGAGGGCTATTATTAGGCAGTGGGTTATAAACAAGTAGATTCAAAAGTTTTACTTATAAAAGAAGTAGTTTTTGTGCGTCTGTGCTAAATGCTCCATGTGAATAATCTGGCTGAAAATGAGCATCCTATTTCTTCCAAAATAATTGTTTATTATGTGGCAACTAATAATACTGCATGCTTTAGGGAATGAAAAGTTGTACGTTAGCATAAAATGTAACATTCTACCTTTTGGGCAGGAGGGATGGAGCTTCCATCAATTTCATTTAAACCACATCAATAACACCTCAATTTCAGCAAACTCTATTTCTGATGACATTCCTGCATTTTACCTTAAGGAAAATTTCTTTGAGATTGATGAGTGCTTATTATAAAGACAACCATTATACCTACAAAGATGGATGCAAAGAATGAAATAATACAGGAGGAGTCAGCTCAGTCGTTGATGGCTTCATGAACATTAGATTAATCACTGAAGGCAAAACAACAATGGTGAATTTTGTTATTTTAGGTTGTCATGGAAACAACAAGTCATTTAGGGTTGTATTATGAGAATTTCAGCTTAAGTGCTTTTAAATGCTCTTTTATTGATTGATGGGTAAAGCTTTTACCTCATAGAGCACATCAATTAAGAACTGTCTTTGATCAAACATAGCCGTGTTTAGGGGAGTTATGAACTGTGCAAAATGAATGAAGTGTTCATACATAAGACAATTATATTCATATAGCCCATGGGAATTTTCCTAAGCTAACAGCTTATGGAAATGATTTTAAAAAGTGCATTTCCTTACCCAAATGTCATCTAAATGATCTTTTTGCACATCCATAAGCAGACAAAACCAATAATCATGGACAATTTATTTCCCCCAAAGGACTCAAACAATACCTCTTGCCATCTGGCATGTGGTGACTTAACTCATGCACTGCTCTTATTGGTTTATGGTCAGCTATGCATTATGTTGTATTTAAAGACCATTTAAGTTTCGTAATCTTCCAAAATAGTTAAAGCTTTATGAACTATGAAAGAGAGCATTTAAAAGTATGGTTACCAAGAGTTGGCTAATTTTAGAGCAAAGATATGCATTTTCCAAATTTGGTTAAAGCAAATTGTTACATCATCTAATGCTGTAAGAATATGGTATTGATGATTATTAAAAGCTCTAATCCACAATTTCATATAGGTCAAATAAGTCTGTTTGATTAAAAAAGTTGGGTTGACAAAATGTCATATACATGTGTTAATGTTTATAACCACCGACTCAGATAATTAGATAATTTGCAATTAACTGGTAATCCTGTTGGAGTGAGCTGGAATAACGGTGAAATTTCATGTTTAACGCTGGTATTATGATTTTGATACTAGTGTAATTTGAAACACGATTGCAGATGTCATTAATCATGAGTATTTTAAAATATATGTATATGCTAAATTTGTTAGACAAACTAGAATAAAGTTGTGGAGTTTTTGAACTGTCCAAAGAGTTCATTCTGAGTATTTGTTATTTTCATAAATTGTGACTGTGCAGTTCTTTTCTCTGAATAGTAAGACTAATCCTGTTGGAGAAATGGGTTTTCATTCGCTTTTTGATAATGTTGCAACAAAATAGAAACCTTGTATGTCTACAAAATATCTGCTGCTATATATGATTGGTGAGCATGCATTATCTATTAAAGTTCATCATTGTTCATTTGATTGATACCAGACAATTTAATTGTTGGCATTTATTTATTAAAGCTCATCATCGTACACTTGATTGATATCAAACAAGCATATGAACAGGTGTTTTTGTTTGATGCTCACAAGTATTGTAGATAGTTATTTGGTATAGCAAAATTTGCTGAAACTGTTAAGGATTGTAGGCTCTCTGTGGTTGATTTCACATAAATTATATGATGAATAACAGTTAACCCTTTGAGTATGGTGAGTGTACAATTAAAACCTTGAAACAAATACAAAACAAGAACTTTACTGACTAACGTAAAATTGACAAAAACATTTATAGCTAAACAAACAGGACTAGCTTTCAAACGATGACACCTTTCTTCTTCAGGTAAAGACTAACTATCATGCAACTTGCAATCACTTTTTATACATAAATAAAAAAAATAAATACAACCTAATCCCAGAAAAATTATTTTAGCTCTTTGGGTGTTAGAAAGTCTACAAGTTTCTATATTTTCAACCTGTTTTGGATCATTTTTAACAATGTCTCATATTTTTCCAGAAGAAGCTACACTTTTATTTTTGCTTTCTACGACCTATCTTTGTTTTTATTAAATATATGGTTTAGCAATATATATTTCTTTAATATTTGATAATTTTCCTATTTAAACAAAAATAATGTGAAAAACTAACAAGCACAATCAACAAGTTAAAAATACCAGAAAGTGAATGGAACTTTCCATTGACAAAGATAGACATCCAGGCTTATACAATATTCTTTTTGAAAGATGAGTAAATGTCAAATATATAATTGCCATGAAACTTAACTGTTTCTGTCTGTATATTATTCAGCACACTCCAATGACAATCAACTTTGGCATAGCCATTAATATTTCATAAAAGGCACCATTTATTTAAATAATAACATTCAAAACAAATTAATTCTAGTCCCATGATGAATAGGTCATGGTAAAGCTTATCTTAGTGGTTACCATAAACATGAATTTTGTTAGGTGCTGATATAATCATCAATTTAGTTGTTATTGTTAAATTGAATTTGTTGTCAATTTAGATGCATTTCAAGTTATTTTATGGAGTCACTCAATCTTTAAATGTTAAAAAACAATGGTTTATATCATATTCTGTCGGACGCAGTTGTTGAATTTGGCGTACTCAGTCCTTGTTACTGGCGTGAAACTTACTGTGCGATGTCTATGGAGTGAACCAATATTTCCAAAATATTTTATGTTTCCGCTCTGATTCTGTAAATTTGTCTTACAATAAAGTTGAAGGACACATTTTTGAACAATATATCAAAGAAAGGGGTTGATACAAACATTAATTTAGCTGAAAATGTAAATTTTGTAGACTTTTTCATTGACCTCCAATGCAATGTTTCACGCCAGGGAGTAACATGGAACAGCCTCAATTGACCAATCAGAGAACAGCATTCTAGTCTGTGACATCAGTGCGTCCAACAGAATTCTAATATATCTTTTTGGTTACAGGTTTGGGCAATATTTTCAAATAAATCTTATCATTGACAGCAGCACATTATTAGCACAAAACTATCCCGAACTTGAGATATGCAAGTACAGTAAAAGCCAAAACTCCTTATTGTTATGAACTGTTGAACTAAAAAAATTGTATTGTTGCTTTGTTTTCTTGTTATATTTCAAAAAACAAACAAACAAACAAAACACCACATACTTGTGGACATCCTTGGGGTAAATGACATCTTGTATTTATGACAGTGGCTCCTCAAGCTTTGATATGACACCCTGCATGTAACATTATATGAACATGATGAAGATAGGATTGCAGAAATATGATACAGATGACCCTTCAGAGAAAAATCTTGCTAGTCACTTGTGTTTTTACCATGAAAACGTGTGCGTGAGAGGAGTTGTTTTTTTTCTAAACAGGAGCCTTAAGGTTCTTTGTAGATTAGATTTTTTTGGGTTTATATTTTGATTTCTTTTAATATATTCAATGTGTTTATTGAAGAAAATGCAATTTGTTTTAATGGTTATCATCTTCAGAACAGTATAAATCATTACAAAAAGTGATGATTGAGATGTTTTTTTTTGTTTGAGGGAGATGACATATAATAAAATGACAGTTTGAAAAAAAATAAGTTAGACAAATAAAATACTCTTTTAGTTAGGCCGGTAATCCAGATAAGTGTTTAGCTAAACCACGGTTTTAATTCTCCTCATCAGCATGGCTCATTGAACTGTTCCGCTTGAACGCTGCAATGGTGCGTATTATTCCTGGACAGTTGATGTTCAGTTAAACTGTGGTTTAGCTAAACACCTTTCTGGAATACGGGCCTTAATGTTTTATCATCAATCTATCCCTTTTTCACATTAAGAACCCACCTTTATTTAACATTTATAAGCATGACTTAAATAGACAAACTCAACAATTTTGAAGCTAACAAAATTAAATCATTAGCCCCGTTTCTTGCTTTTACCTTTATAGTTCCTTCAAGGGTCTCACATGTTTCAAACCATTAAGTACTCAATATGATTAACCTTTGTAGACAATTCATGAGGAAATTGATCTATTCACTATTTTATTCTACATTTCATCTGACCGACATTACATCATGTGACCCAACACCAGCCTTACTGGATTTCACAAAAATAATTCCAGAAAACCAAGAAAAAGTCTAAATTCATCATAAATATAGACCACTTAGTAAATTTGCATGGCAGACATTAACTGAGTTCAAATTTGTTGTAACACTTGTTACCAGTAAATATTAAATTGCTGTTATTTCAAAAGCCCCTATGTGTCTTTGAATTATCTGCATGATCAGTCTTTGAATTATCTGCATGATCAGTTTTAATAAAGTCCAATAGTCGTTTTGTATTTGTATGTTTTGCCGCATTGCCTAGGGTAAACCGACCTTGTCACACTGGTGAACTAACATCATGTGCCCTAACTGAAATAATCAAATCTTGAAATTCTGCCTGGATGTAAAATTTCACAGACTTCTGCATTAACTAGAATTTTGAATGGTGATTTTAAGGTCCAATTTTAATCTGTATTTAATGTGTTGCCACATAGCCAGAGGTGAAAATGACCTTGGTAGGATGTAACTGAATTAATCAAATCGGATATGATGCTTTGGTGCAGAATTTCACAGACTGTGCATATCATTGGAATGGGATATGTAATTGAAAGCTATAGTTGATCTAAGCGCTGGATGAAAAAATCTTTTGCAAAGGAGGTTTGAAGCCTCATAAAAGTAGCTTTTGCTTTTGAAAGCAATTACAATACTATGGTGTTCTAGGTTTCAGATTGTTGTAGTGCTAATCCATTGGGTTATCCATTTTTACTTCTTCTTCTCCCGATTATGTGCAGGACTTACTGACTGAGTATTTAACTCACAGCGGAGTTTGAAGTCCAGAATTTGTCCGAAACGGGGTTGGGAACAATCAAGGGTAGAATACCATACTCTTTACAATACTGACTGCAATTACATGTACATGTATGACTTTTCTGTACACGAGACCAACGGCTTTACGTCCCTTGTCGGACAAAGACATCCAGTCAATGATTTTGTGATTCCATTCTGGCAAGGTAACCATCCCAGGAATCGAACTCAGTCCCAATGCATGTAAGGCAAGATCGCTGAACACTACACTACGCCCCTTGCAACTTTTAAGTTTCAACTGATTGCAATGCTACCAAGGATCAACCAACTTTTCACCAAAATTATGATTTCTAGGGGATTTGATCCTAAAATTAATTATCAAATTAAAACAAAATTATATATTTAATTTTATATATAATATCTGGTAACATTTGAATAGCTTTAAGTTTCCTCAAAATACTAACTCTTGGGTCAAATACCAAGAACAGAAATCACAGATATTCAGTTTCTTGCCAATAACACACCCACCCTAGAAACACTGCTAAGTTAAAAACTAGAAGTGCAATTTAAGCAAGCAGTCATTAAAGGTTTTGCCAACAGCATTAAAGAATGGATCGAAAGGATGAAAGTACATTGAAGTCAGGCCAAAAATCAGTTGTATTGTGCTTTATGTTTAAAGGGATACCAATCAATTGCTATTCAGCATAATTGCTTATATTTATAAATATATATAAGTAAAATCATAAGAAACTGCTGTGAAATAACTAAAAATAGTATGCTTGAGCTTTACACTTTTTTGAGGGAAACTGCCTTGGAAATCCAAAATGCTCTTGGAAATTCTATTTCAATGTATTTAATGTTGTTTTCTGCAATTTTATGACTTCAAAACTTCTGATTTATGAAACTTTTGAACATATCTTTAAACAAGGGTATAACACCTTATGCACCTAAATCAAATCACTAAATGCCTAATTTTGAAGCATGTTTTATGTAATCAAGTTACCATTAGGATCAATTAATTTGAAGTTTAAGACCTAGTTATTTCAAGTAAATCATAATAAAACAAATCAGTTGACTTCTGAACTCTTGGAACAGTTAAATTTACTTTTATTTGTCTCATCATTTTAAAGATGTATTTAAAAACTCACATCTGTAGATAGATGCTGACCAATTGTTGAGTGAGCGTAGCTAAATATTGATTGAATCAAATGCGAAGAAAACAAACATTGTCTTCAAATACTTTCAACCAGGATGAAATGTTACTTGCAGAAAACCAGAAAAACCAATCTACATTGACCACAAAATACAATGCACAGACATTTGTGACAAATGGCTAACCTACAGTACATTACGACCAAGGAAGAAAATTCATTAGAATTGATTTGAACAATTGTAAGAAAGGACAGTAGATATTTCATGGTGAGAGTTTTGTCTACAACCACGTTCATTTTGCCGAGAGAGAAGTTTTAGCAAATAAAGTTAAGTTTGTTCATCCAAACTGCAACATCATTTAAGGACTGCATGCAGAAGGGTGTGGGAGGAAGTGTATGCCAAATGTGTAGATTCAAAGGTTAGATTTGTGTGTTCAAAGGTTAACATTTTGTATTTCTTAAAAAAGCTTGACAACATTGATATTCAGATTTTATACTGTGAATTTTAGCTCCATCTTATTGCCCAAAGACAATATCAATAACTAAGATCAAATTCAGCACAATATATTTTTGAAGCAATTCCTGTATCATACCATTAATAAACGGTGGGTTTTTTTTATTGATCAGTATAAAGACAACCATTAGTAAATGTTGAATACTATAATAAGAAAAATGGATAGCAAGAAGGAGGGAATATATATAAGCAGTCGGCTCAGTCTTTGATAATTTCATGAGCATCAGGTTAATTACTCTAGGCAAACAAAAATAAGGAATTTTATTGTTTTTAGTTGTCATGGAAACGACAAGTCATCAGGGTGGTATTTTAATCTTTATATGAGGTATTCCACTTAAGTGCTTTTAAAATGCTCTTTTATCAATTGATGGATAAAGCAATTAATGCATAGAACAATGCATCTGATAACTTAACTGCTACTGTTGTTATTCCTTGTCCAGCTACTTTTTTGTTGCATTAAAGATGGCTTAGTTCCATAATCTTCCAAAACAGTAAAATAGAACTCCATAATCTTCCACCAAAATTGTAAAAGCTAAATGCATTAAGAAAGAGACATTAAAAAGTACAATTACTTATAGTTACATAATATTTGGTCCACAAAATACATTTATACTTAAGGCAAAGCAAAATGTTTGCTTAACTAATGCTGGGAAGTCACTTCATAGACATTAGCCATGTTCAATTGTTTTGTAAATTCCTAAAAATGCATTTTGTAAGCTTTTGTATTTTTAACCCATTATTTAGTTTATTCACTGGAGTTAATAAGTATAAATAATCCCCACTCAAGAGTTTGCAATCCATAACAATCCTTTTATCTTTACACAAGCAAAAGCAAAAACAAAAAGCTATCGCTACTTTTTCCATTTGCAGAAGAGTATTATAGCCTATCCCATACTTTGAATGGAAGGTCTATTTTGAATTTTTGTGTGGTAAGATTAATTTGATACCTCTTTCATCAATTTCAATTTTGTGTTGTAAACTAAAACATTTGTCTTTTAATGAGATAATTTACAAAGCATTTGAAAATTTTTTTTTGTATCATTCAAGTAACATGATGGACAAAAAAGGTTGTTGACAGTGCAGTGGCGTAACCAGACTTTTGATATTACTTTAATACAGGCTGTCCTCTTTACCCTTTTTATATCCCATCACGATACATTTATCTCTCACTTGGTCCTCCCTCTAGCAGTATTTCATCCTACAACTGCCATGTTCCATTACCTGTTTTTCCACACAGCTGCACATTAAATGGTCAGAATATTGTTTCCGTAATAGCTGTGAGACAAACATAAAGAACATAGTTAAGTCTCAGTCACTCACTATCATTAAGACATCAAGGGTTGAGAGCCACAAGGCTGTATCTACACGAAATAAATAGGTAAAAGGTTGTATTTGCATGTGCAACAAAGGTGCAACTACGTCCTTGTGGCTCTTTTATTTGCTGTGCATATACAGCCTTGTGGCTCTTAACCCTCAACATGTATCAGTGGCGGATCCAGAGGCTTCTTCTTTGGTGGGGGGGGGGGGGGGGGGCGGGGGTGTTTTTTTGGGGGGGGGGGGGGGGGGGGGGACCGTTGTAGGGTACTCTTGTGGGGCATTTATTTTGGAATAAAGGTGGCAGGCTGTCCTCTTTACCCTTTTTATATCCCATCATGATACATTTATCAGAAAGGATTTTCTTACTTAATCCTCCCTCTAGCAGTGTTTCATCCTACAACTGCCATGTTCCATTACCTGTTTTTCCACATAGCTGCACATTAAATGGTCAGAATATTGTTTCAGTAATAGCTGTGAGACAAACATAAAGAAAATAGTTAAGTCTCAGTCACTCACTATTATTAAGACATCAAGGGTTGAGATCCACAAGGCCGTATCTACAAAAGGCTGTATTTGCAGTGCAACAAAGGTGCAACTATGTCCTTGTGGTTCTCAATCCTACACATGTACCAGTGGCGTATCCAGAGGCTGCTCGCAGGGGGGGGGGTAGAACCTCTAGCGGAGCATTATTTTGGAAAATTGGCGGAGGGGGGGGGGCAGCTGTCCCTTTTGACACCCTGGATCTGCCACTGTATATATCATTAGCATTAATTAGGCATTCTAAGACAAAGTTTCTTATGCACATGATAGGTTATTGAAAACTCGCACACTCTCTCAATTAAAGGAACACAGTCTTTTTGCATCAACTTTTTTCAGACTTTTGATATTTGGTACAAAATTTTTTCTTATATGATATAATTTTTGAGAAATTTGCTGCAGAGACACATTCAACATCAGAGATACAAGTGGAACTAAGTCTATATGATATAGTTATGGTGCAATACTTTATGTATTTAAATAGCAAGTGTAGGAATCTGTTCAATTCAAAATTGCTCCTAAAATCAAAATTGTTGGACCCATTCAACTAAAATTTTAAACTGAAACATATTTGGCAGTGATCGTTCATATGAATTCAAACAAATTTGTAACATTTGGACCATATATATTTTAAATTTTTATATGACTAACATTTTGGGCTTTCTTTGCCTGCAAACAAATATCCATCAACCTGTTTTTCCACCTGATGTTACTTAGCTCTCTCTTTCTCTTTCTCTCTCTCTCTCTCTCCTTTTTTTTACTGCTGACATTTGTAACACCATTCCACATGTGCCATGTTTCATTACTCATGTTGCAAACACCTCTACACATGAGCGGTCAGAACCATGTTTCTATCACAGCTCTGGGACATACACGGCAAAGATAATCGGGTCTCAGTTGTCATCATGGACACACGGTGTCTGCAAGATATTAGCAGACTGACTACACACGTTGCATATCCCAAATTGCATAACTTCGAGAAAAAATAAATGTATGAAACAAAGTTTAGACAACAGTTTTCTATTTGCTATGAACAAACTTAATTTAGATTCAGATTCTTCATTTTGTGAAAGATATAATATAAAAATCAATTATGGAATTTAATTTTAATCTCTTTCTAAAGATATTTTGGCTATTGTTTTAATTCAAATCTTGAATGCGAGCATAGATTTTTAATGTGACATTCCACATTTATTCCACATTTTTGCTTATGATCCGAGTACACATTCAAGGAATACGTCAACAGTCAACAAACAGTTACTTTTTACTTCATTTATATAAATTTTCATGATAACTTTGCTTAAATTACAAGTTTAGGTATAATTTGTAAAAACAAAACTTTTTTTTTAATGTACATTGCATTCAGCTTTGTTCATAAGAAAATAAGAAAAACAGCGGTTAAAATTGAGATTTAGCCCACGTTTATTTACTTATATGACAACAAACAATTAGATACCTGACCTACATATGAGATGCTTGCATGCTGTGTATCTATGCGCTGGCCATAGAGATAGATTGATAATTTCTAGAATCTGCCTGTGACAGTGTAAAATTGCCACAGACTCAAAATCTGTTAAGAATTGAGTTTGAGATCAACAGGTGGTAGACAGCCTCTTCAAGTAATTGACTCAGTATTCTAGTTGGTTCTTCTAGATTTAGTTGGTTCTTCATGTTTGAATGTGTATTAAATTCAGATGGCAATACAGTGTATTTTCTACTGTTGACCTAAATCATCAGTTTAAACCAGTTCAAACACTGCACCAGCTGCGATTGCTTCATAACAAAAACATGGGAGACTTGGCATTTTCTGAATACACTTTTTTCGAAAAAAAAAGGCATGTAATTGGCATGTAGTAATAGATTTGAGTAGGACATTTAGGTAAAATATAACTTGCCTCTTTTGAAACAAGAACAAATGTAATGGCTCACTCCGAAAAGAGGGGCTTTGCAACAGAACACTTTTCAAGAGAAAATAGGCAGCAAAAAATAAAGCAAATAATAAGAATTTCCAGCTTATTTTCTGTTGTAAAATTTGATTGCCTTGATCGATTTCAACAAGTAAGGTGTCATTTTAAAGCGTAGAAAATGTTGTAACAGATGAAATGATAAAATTCAAAATTGATATCATCTGTAAAGTCCCCCCCCCCTCTTGTGGGGGTGAGTTAGCACAAATAAGTACAAAGAAATGGAGGTGATTTACAGTACACAATACCTTTCTGACTATTGTACATTGATGCATCCTTAGCACACTCTACTGTTGTTTTGATCATTGTGGCCCAGTATGCTCTGTTTCAGGTTCTGCAGCAACTTCTAATATAAGGGCAGTTAACCTTGATTTGCCCACATTATTGTAAAAAGGATTAGTCTGATTTGTAAATGTTTTCATGAGTCAATTTGTAGTTTTGTAAGTGAATTTCAACTTTGTATTTTTATTGCTTTTATTACTTCTTTAGGTCAGTTAGTGGTATAAAGTAGTTAAGTTTTCTGGATCGATACAGCCGCAGATACAGGGGGTGGGCGGAAGGGGCGCCCCCCCCCCCCCTGTAAAATTGGCAAAATCAGCCTAATTTGGTAAATTTTTTTGTTATAAAAGCTGAAAAACATACTCTCCGCCCCCTGTAAAATTCAGATCCTAGATCTGCAACTGCAATAAGTATAACATTATACAAGCAAAATTGTTACAAAAGTTCTTGTTCATATATACCAAAACTTATCTATTTGTATATGCAAACCTGTGATTATTTATACATACCCGTATCCTATCATGAATCTCAAGCATGGAGTTATTCACACCTATATGAGAGAATGCTTAACCATGAGCATGGATCTGGCAGAGTGTCGAAATTGATTTTGTGTGAGTCAGTTTTTGATCATCTAATAAGTAGAAATAACTTCCAACATGTGTGAAGATTATGTTACCATAAATTCCACCAACACCGATGCATTTTTATAGATTATGAAATAAAAATATGTACGATATTAATTTTGGTTATTCTATATGCAAGATTGATAGATGTGAACAACTTTACTCCATATTGCTACATTTTTAAAGATTTTTTTAAAATGCCTACTTTTAAAATTTTATACATAATGTTGAAATAAACAGTTCAAGTGTTATTTTTTTTTTCAAATTCCAAGAAATTTTTAACCTCAAGAAATTGATAAAATCAGATTTATTTTTGTAAAATTATGCATATTTAAAAAAAAGTTGAGATTCCTGGAGCATAAAACATAATAGACCCTATGGTTTTGGATTGATTATGCCTGATATATTCTAACTTGTAGGTAGTTTCTTTTATCCATTTTCCATACCTGTCAAGTCTCTCAATTTAGGCGAGAGTCTCCCAATTTTAGACAGCCCTCCCGATCTCCTGATCGGTTAGCCATATCTCCCACTTTAAAAAAAAATCTCCCAATATCTCCCGCACTGAAAAAAAATTCTACCGCAATGTTAGCTAGCGTGTATGCTAGCGTGTATAACAGATCGCGTACACGGTGCGTTTTGTTAAGAGGTTGAAAATGCCCATAATATATGTATGTATGTATGTAAATGAGATCGTTTTTGTGAGTCGTATGTGCGCTTTGGACACCCTTTTTGTCCCTTTTCAGTTTTCAAAAGCTATGTAAATTTTTGTTTTGGTTTTTGGGTGTACCTTTTGGGCCTCATATGTCAGGTGCCCGTAAGCGCTACTCATAAATTAAAGTGATAACAGAAGTCTCCCGCATCAGAATCTGAAAATGTGGACAGGTATGATTTTCTGTAGTGCATGAAGGTAAACAAAATGTTGTAAATGAGAATATCTTGAATAGTTTCATTAATTATTCACTGCCAAAGCTTGAAAGCAAAAGAAAATTGTTAACACAATTTGTCCTCCAATAAAGCGTACATGCAGTCAATTATGCCAAACAGTGCAGTGTCCATCTACTTGTGACTTTTAATGCCATTTGACTGAAATGTGGTCAAGGGGATTGATTTAATTATATTCGCCTGTATCAAGGTGTTAAATTTGTTTTTGATAGGTCAAATTTAACGATATTTTTGTCAGTGGTTGCCCTGTGACGTTGAATTAGTGATCAGCTGTCAGCTGATTTTAGCTATTTACAAGATAGTCTCATCAAGAGGCAATTGGGTTAATCTGATAGTCAAGAATAAATGGAAAGTGATATACAGACCATGCTATTAAGCTTATAAGCTTAGTGAACAAGTTGAGAGAGGACAATAGCATAGAGAACTTAAGAACGATCGCGGTGATATAAGTTCCTACCTGTAGATTTTGTTTGTAATTTGTCAGTTAATAGATAAGAGTCTAAACTTCAAAATTCGGCAATAAAAAATGGGGGTCACTGATCATCTAAGCGCGCTATGACGTCAAATACAATGACGTCATTTTCATTTTAATCGACGATAACTTGAAAACTTGAGCGTTAGTTTAATTAACGTTATTAACTTTTTTTTATCTGTTTGATGTTAAAAACCAAATTTCGACATTCTCAGCGATAAAAATTGTTTTTTAGATTTTCCCCCATGTAATTTCATCTCTAGCTATCTTTTGAAAACAGTCGGTGACCCCATATTTTTTCCTTGATTTGACATCCACTTGACATTCACAATTGACCAGCAAAAAATTTAAAAATTCTACAGGTAGCAAATATTTGAAAAATCAGCATTTTGTGGTATAGGAAATCACACAGAAAAAGTTTGATCACTGAAGGCCCATTGGCTCGGGAGCACTCGTAGCTACTCGTTACTATTTCGTGCCATTTTCAGCGCTTACCGGGAAGACAGTGCTTAAAAAACTAGTGCGCATTGCGTTTTGCGTATTAGGTGCAAATTTTACGCTTAGATACTACGCGTGCGTTTTGTCAAAATCTTCCCGCCACTGACCAATAAATTCTGTAACACTGCCCTCTAAAATAAACACCGCGATCGTCTTTAACTCCTGAGAAACAAACACTACAGTTTCACATCATTGAGTTCTATATAATTAGAGAATAAAAGATAAGATTTATTGTTTTGCCTGTCATCTATCGTCTCATAATGGATGGGCGTACATTATTTCGAGTAATGGGTGCCCCCGCATTTCGAAAAATGGGTGCACTGTCATCTATCGTCTCATAATGGATGGCCAAAATTCCTTATTAGGAAGTAAAATCGCACTCACTGACTAAGAATATATTAGTATAGTATCCTTTTATGTTTTAACCGAGTTTGCAAATTGAAAATTGAAAAAAAAAAAATAACAAATTAGATGTTCATATGCTATAGCCAAATTGAAAAAAAAAATACAAGAAATTTTAGATGTTCATATGCTATAGCCATGTACATAGAAAAACTTTAGAGCATTTTAACTCTATTCTCCCATTTATGAATCAAGTTTTATTTAGTAGCACTGGGAGTAGCATCAAAGACACTTGTAAAGTGCAACCACCTGATACATGGCATACCTATCCTCCATCAACGCTCAAATCAAGAGACACAGAATGATGATAATTGACTTGGTGCTCAAATAATTAATGACTCAGGAGTACCAAGACCTCAATTCTAATTAACAACACTGTCATTGTTTCTCTCTGATTTTGTTTGTTTTGTCAAAGCACTGTTTGCTGTTAATGACTTGAACATAATGCTTTGCAGTATCCCTGTTGAATACATTGTAAATCCCATTTTAAGACGTACAAAGTTAGTTCAGCAGTACTCATACACATCAGCAGTACAGTGCAACTTTATCTGTTCTTCAAAATAACTCTCTTTTAATGTAACCTATTTTTTTAAAAGGAATCTATTTGCCAAATTATGCAAACATATGATATGTCCATTCTGATTTTATCAATTAAATTTTCATACAAGTGATATTTTGGATTTTGGTTGCCGGCAAACATCATCCTGCTTGGCAAACTGATGTTAGCTGTCTGGCTCTCTTGTTTTTTTACCTCATAGCATTCCTAACACCATTCCACATGTGCCAAGTTTCATTAGTCATGTTGCAAACACCTCTACACATGAGTGGTCAGAACCATGTTTCTATCAAAGCTCTGGGACATACATGAGGAAGATAGTAGGTGTCAGTTGCCATTTTGGACACACGGTGTATGTTAGTTATTAACATACTGTTTGCTCATATGGTATTGCATCCCTAAATGGTTTGTTGAAGTTAGAAAAAGAAATGTATGTAGTAAAGTCAAGTATAATTTGCTTGTATCTCCAAACTTGCTTGGCTGCAAACTTGTGTCTTTCTAAGTAGCGTGTCTAGCGTGTCATATATATTTTCTGCAGTTTTGATTGCCATAAGTTTAAAACACATTTTTTGATAAATTATATCTGATTTTGTCCAATTTGTTACTTTCATAAACTTGAAATGTTTTCAGTGAGAATATTAAAATAAATTTAGTAAGTTATTCACTGGCAAAGCTTGAAAGCAAAAGAAAATTGTTAACACAATTTGTCAACCCATGAAGTGTACATGCAGTCAATTATGCAGGAAAAGAACTGCTCCTATACTTTGATCAACACCAAATAGGTGGGCCTTTTCATAATCTGAATTGATACCAGTAAGTGTGTGTGTAGTTGAACGCAGTACAACTGCAGGAGATGAAGCACACCTTGTACGTGTGGCTCTAGCGCATCAATATCTATGCCGCCTGTTTAAGTGAGATTATGTTCACTTGTGGATAAAGAAAAACCTCACAATTCCTGCCTATTTAGTGACGATCAAAGTATAGTAGAGCGGCCATCCACTCATGCCAGTTGACTTGAAATTTGGTCAAGGAATTGATTTGATTATGTTTACTTGTCTTGCACCGCAGTGTTAAATTTGTTTTTGATAGGTCAAATTTAGTGTATTTTTATCTCTGGTCAGTGATTGCCCTATGACGTTGAATATTGTGATCAGACCACAACTGACTTTTGATATTTACAAGATGTCATCGTTAAGAAGCAATTGGGTTAATCTGACAATCAGAAATAAATGGAATATGATATTGACCATGCTATTACGCATAATGTATAGGTTCAGGGAGGACAATAGCATAGATCGGAATTCCATAGATCAATGATAATCAAATAATATAAAGTTACACATCAAGTTTTCCTTATATTATAACCAAGTGTGTTAATTGATAAACAAATCAACACTTTGTAAAACCTTTTTTAAACAAATTTGTAATGTTCATATTCTATGAGCTGATACTTTCTAAGCATCTCATCCATTTGTTTCTTCCTTTCATCAATCAAGTTGCTTTCAGTAGCAACTAAAGACATTTGTAAAGTACAACCACCTCACTAACACAGGGCATCCACATCTCCAGTCAACACTCAAATCATGAGACACAGAATTGATGATAATTGACTTGGTACTCAAATAATTAATGACTATGGAGTACCAAGACCTCAATTCTAAATAAAAACACTGTCAGTATTTCCCTCCGATTTTTTTATGTCCTCAAAGCTGTGATTCCTTGTAATGACTTAAGCACACTGTTTTTTTATCTGTTTTTTTTATCAGTGATAATACTCTGTAAATCCCCATGTTTAGACACACAAAGTCAGTTCAACAGTAATGCAAGCCTTGCTCTCATAGACCCATCAGTGTTACAGTGCAATTGACACTGACGATGCCAGCACAGTTCTTCATAATAGCTAATTTTCTTAATGCAGTCCTTCTTTCCAAATTATGGAAACATGAAATGTTAAGACAAATTGTCCCATCTGTCAATTTCAATGTCTGACATTTTAGACTTTGGTGATATGCAAACACCATCCATCAACCTGTTTTGCCAACTCAAGTTAGTTGCCTCCATCAGCCTAACATTTCTAACAACATTCCACATGTGCCATGTTTCATTAGTCATGTTGCAAACACCTCTACACATGAGCGGTCAGATCCATGTTTCTATCACAGCTCTGGGACATACATGGCAAGATAATCAGGTCTCTGTTGCCTGTCATGGACGCACAGTGTCTGCAAGATATTGGCGGACTGTCTATTCACACTATTATATCCCCGATGGCTGAACTTTGGAAAAGAGAAATGTATATAATGAAGTTCAGGTTAAAGTTTTTATTGGTGGAAAAAAAAATAGAATTGCAAGGTCTTTTTGTTAACAGTATTTTATATATAATTTAATTTTATTCCAAACATCAGATGAACATTTATTAATCCATGTATAGCATCAACAAAAGGCTCCAAAATGTCAGCCGCAGTCTTTTTAATGAAACTCATTATTTCACTCATACGGTCGTACCTTTTGCCCACTACATTCAGATTTGCTTCCCTCTTTGACACGGCCAAAATGACAAAGATTATCAGGTTTCTTCTTGTCATTATGGCCACAGTGTCTGCAAGTTACTAGCAGAATGTCTGTATTTAATATCCCAATTACCAGAAGGTTTCAAAAAGTTACAAAGTAGAGACAGAATCGAAATGGCATGTAAAGTGTGTTGTTTTGTAAAGGACATTCTCATTATAAATTTGTTTTTTATCTATTCCATATAATTAGATACTAACTTTTTAATCCATTTATATCATTTACAGAAGTTTTATATGACAATCAATGTTAATAACTTTAAAATTTTTCATTTAACATTGCTTCAACTATAAAATAATAATAATGATTGTGAACGGAAGATCCAAAGTTTAAATTCAATATTAAGCACTTCGATTTTTTTTTCATTTCTCAGCCCTGCAATGAACACAATATTTATTTGCAGATCCCTATTTAAAAGAAAACAATAATTATTAAGCAACTACATTCAATAAATAATAGGAAAAATACATTTAAATATCAAGATTTAGACCACTCTCATTCCCTTCTGAAAACAACCCGATATATAACTTTACTAGTCAGCCCAACTCATCAAATGCTTGGGTTATGCACCTATGAACCAGCCACTTGGTAGAGTATAGACAGAGCTAGACTGATAATTGCTAGAATCTGCCTTGCAGGGCAGACTGCCACAGACGCAAAACCTTTTTGTGATCAACAGGTGGTATCCAGGCTACCTGCAAATTGCATCTATTAACTCTATATGTAAATTTGAAGCAAATGTTTATGCATATGTCTTCTGCATTTTGATAGATTTTGAAACAAATGTCAACTTTATAAATGCTGGCTATTCCTTAAAAGCATGGAAACAACTTTTAAAATGATAGGATTTTAGAGGATAAACTTTCAGTTATGCCTTTAAAGATCGTCTTTTAGGCAGAAGCACATATGAAAAAAAATGGCTGTTTGCTTGAAAAATAGATATGAATAAAAAGAAATTGTTTTGGATGACTCTAAATTCATATAAATCTTTGGCCAACAAGAGCAAAAAAGCAGTATGTGTATAATTCAAAGTTACTTCCTTTTCCTTGGAAAAACCCTGCACAAATAAGCAAGCTATTAATCCCCTTTCATAACTTAAGGCAGTATCTACTATCAAACATATGTAAATACAACATTTTAGCATGGAAATGGATTGGATTGAAGTGAAATTACATAATCATAGGAAGTATCTGCTATGCTTTATAAATGCACATATTGCATTTTTACTTTATGAGCGGAGCTGCAGCAGTGTCCTTGGAATGCTGTTTTATATGCAGTTCAGTCATTTTTTATGATGTTATCTTTCCTTAAATTACCAACACTGCATATATGATAGCAATGAATAATGTACAAGGTTTATCTCCCAAGGCAAGCCATTTCAACGGTGAATTAATGGTACTAGACTTGCGACTTGCAAAATCTGAGTCACTCTTGAATGGTGGTTCAAGTATCACTTCAGGAGGCTACTGTAGATAATTGGAAGGACACTGGAACAAAATTAAATACAACAAAACAAACAAAAAACCCACAAATAATCATCTGTTTCATCTTGGTTATATGGCCTGATTTAAGAGAGATCCATAGACCTTCTTGGTTTTTGGTGCAATGATACTTCAACCTAACTTACATAGGGGTTTTGCTCTTTGATAGAAGTGTCTACAAACAGTTGTTTCCCATAACTTTTGAACCCCTCACTTCCCAAACCATATAGCATATTACCTGATTTAAGTAAGATCCTTGGAACTTACTGACAATAGTGTCAACAAATGGTTGTTCCCATATTTTAACCCCTTATTTCCTAAACTCCAAAACAAATTTTTACCTGTACAGAGACCTTGCTCTAGCTATCACGTACTGAACATTGTCTTGTTGTTTTTCTTTAGTGTAATAAGGGGTAAGCAAGACTTTGTGAGGCCATTATGTCCCTTTAGTGCTAAACCATGTTACAGTCTTTGCATTTTATCTGATGCATTTTACAAAAGTAAATGTAAGATCATGAAATGTTTTTATTTTGTTATTTAGAATATATTTATCTGAAGGAGACTTAAAATAACTATTTTCGGTTGAAAGCAAGTCCCTCAATGTTGAAAGTTCTTATAGAGACTATGATCTGTAAATTGATATGAGCAAAGCGGGAAAGCAGAAGAAAATATTTGTCTTACCGCAAAGCATATGTGTGTTCAATTACACAAGAAAAGAATTGCTCCAGTATATTCTTCCGCTTATGACTTTAAATTTGGTCACAGGAATCGATTTGATTATGTTTACTTGTCTTGTACCATAGTATTAAATTAGTTTTAGATAGGTCAGAGTAAGTGTATTCTTGTTTTGGTCAGTGGATCCAGAAAAACATTTATTATGCCATCAGCTGACTTAACTATTTACAAAATGGTGTTGTTAAGAGACAATTGGGTTAATCTGGTATCAGGAATAAATGGATTATGATATTGAGAACATGCTATTAAGCTTTATGTATAGCTACAAAGAGGACAATAGCATAGAAAACTTAAAACTACTGAGAAACGAACACTCATCAAAAATCTATAATGCCGTAGATATAAGAGTGCCAAAATATGGGATGTCATGCTTTGCTTCAAAACATGGCATTCACTACAAAACCAACAGAAATGATTGGCTAAACAGGTGCTTAAAGTTAAGTTGCATTCATCTTAAATCAAAATTGAAAATAATTTGTTACAATTTATCAGCCACATTGTCACGATGAAGCAAAACAGAAACTGGAAAAACGGCTCTCTGTGGTATACTTTAGTTTACATTAAAACAAAGTTTACAAATGAAAAAAAGCTTTACAAAGATAAATGTTTGTGTTCTATAATAGTCCAATACATTTTACACTTGTAAAGTATTTTAACTCTATTCTTTCATAATTTAAATCAAGTAACAACTAAGACATTTGTAAAGTACAACCACCTCACCGATACCAGGCATCCACATCTTCCATCAACATTCAGATCAAGAGACACAGAATTGATGATAATTGACTTAGATTTCAAGTAATTAATGACTCAGGAGTACCAAGACCTCAATTCTAATTAACAACACTGTCACTTTACAAAGATTCACTCATCTTGTCAGAGCATTGATAGCTGGTAATGACTTAAACACACTGGTAGTATCCCTAGTGATAACACTGTGAATCCTGTGATTAGATGGTAGAAAGTTGATTCAACTGTAGCACAAGCTTAGCTTCCACAGACCTATCAGCGTGGTGCGACTGACTCTAGAAGATAGCAAGGCTGTTACAAATATTTGTACTATAAACTGTGCAAAGCATTTTTATTTCGCTGCATTTTAATTTAGAGAGGTGTCAAAATTAAATTTGTTGTATGAATTTTAATTTAACTAATCACTAAATCTTGACCAAGTATTATTTAGGTGAAATTATGTCCCATTAAAAGAATAGGATTAGAGTTTTTGTAGTTTCAGTTTTAGTTTATTCACAATTTTATGCCTCTGGTTTAGGGTGTGGGTAAGTTTTAGGGTCGGGGATACTTGCAGGGTAAGGGTTATAAGGTTGAGGTCTAGGGTAATTTTTGGCAACCTAAATTATATGTTTTCTTTCATTTCAAAGGTAATTTTTAACTTAGCAAATTGTAATGCTAATAAAATTAAATTCTAGCAAGAGTTTGATGCTTTACAGTAGCTTTTTGTTAAATACAAAATGATTTTGCTCATAGCGTTAATTGGAACCTACAAAATGATTTCCCACCCTGGAGAAAAAGTTTTGCTAATTCACTTTATAAAGCAGTCGTACGATTTAGCCTATCCCACCTCTTAAAGACAGTTACAGACAAGGTATATGACCACCCTGGATTAAGGCTAATTCAAGAACTTATCCGAATGTGGATAAGCAAGTTAACTTTCATATTGAATGTTTCTTAACAGAAAGTTATTCAAGTTTCTCCAATGATATACTTGTTACAATTCACTTGATGTAAAGTGCTAGTAATCTTTCTAAAGTTTAAATGATATATATCAGCTGTCTTATATAACAAAAGAATTACATTTATGTACCATAATTCAATGTACCAGACATGCAATTTATATAATACCTCATATATTCCATACAAGAAAACGTCTAAGTATAATACCATAATCCAGTTAATGGCTCTCCATTCAATATAAATGCATTTTGCGTGTGTGCGTGCATATTTGCTGAATGAAAAACACCATTCACTTAAATGGTTACAGGGAATTCTATTGTAAAATAACCTTTTTGAGACCAATAGGAGGAAAGATAATCTGATTTGCTTTCAATACAAGATGACCCTATCCATCCAAAATATCATATATTGTAAATGGATTTCCTTTTAACCCTTGAGCACCAATAGCCATAGTATGTCAATCATGATTGGTTACTTAAAAACTATGTAAATTTATATAACCAATCGCAGTAAGGATTCAATAAAGTATGCAAAAAGTTTGATCTATATCAATTTTTCTTACAAATTCTCTGATTGGTTCTATAAATAGTAAACAATTAACTTTGGCCAATAAAAATGGTAGTTTGCATAAGGTTAAAGCAAAGCTTACACAAGTGACACCATTAATGCAAATATTTGCTCACACGTATCGCTTACATTACTTTCAGCCGTGGGGAAAGACAGTCTGAGTAGGAGATAAAAATACTCTGGTCAAGTGGTTTTGAAAGGGATCTTTGTGTAGCTGGGTCAACATCAAACTTTCTTGCGGATATTTCTATGTTACTTTTGCCTAAGTTGAGTCTGCAAAGGTTCCATACACTTAAGTAAAGTTTATTGTTACAAAATGTAAATATAGCCCTCTAAAAAGTTAGATATATACCATCATGTTAGCAAATATTTGAACTTTTACAGATGATAATGTGGAAAGTAAGCTGTAAAGCATTTCAACTCAAAAAATCCTGCAACAATTATAAGTGTTTTGTTCTCATGGCTTATGTAAAGTTTAAGAAATATATGCTAGAACTACTAAGTACAAAACTAAAAGAAGAAAGACAACATAAAGTAATTTGTAAAGTTGGTACTCCCAATCACAGCACCCAATTAGGATTAGAGGAAAGTTTAAACATGAGACCCAAGTTCAAATGCAAACTTAGCTAAAATTGAGTGTTTGTAGATAAGGCCATTTACTTATTGGTCATTCTTCCAATTTTATCTGATATTATACACATTGTTGTTCTTGGAAAATAAACTGAAACTGAAACATTTAATTGTTTGTCTCAAAGCTCTCCTATTCTTAAAAAGCTAATGTGAAATGCAGTTTCATTTTAAAAGATTTTTTTTGTGTGTGACTTAACCAGTGAGTGCTATTCTACTTTTACAAAAAAGAGTTCCAAATGTATGAATTCAATATGCCACTGCATGGTACCTTTGCAACGGACAGCGTCGTTGTGAAACATTTGTGAAATCAGAGTTGACATTTTTAATATTAAAAAAAAGATAAAAATAGAAAAGGAACACAATTTTTTTTTGACTAACACTCACAATAAAACCAACAAGACAAACAATTAAATGTAAATGGCCTAATGTAAAGTAATTACAATAATTAACTGGTTATTAATTGTTGATGAACGACTTTGTACTTTGCTTATAATGTTTTGAGCCTTTGGAGAAAATAGTACCTGTATTATTGGATTGATAAACAACATCTACCACGTGTCACTAAATTCATTACTTCATAATATCTTGAAAATATTTTCTGACCAGACTTTAAACTGAACCAAAATGCTTTTTATAGATACTCATCATGTAGATCGCCTCTTGCATCTTAAGTATTATATTAAATTAGTTGCCAACGGAAATTATTAGTATGTCGATCACATTTTCTCAGGTTTAATGTTTGCACATTTTGATAGCCAGTGGGTATTCATACAGGCAGTTTATTCATAATAGACTAGTCAATCTAAGAAAGTCGTAGGGGTACGGAAACAAAATTGCAACACAAGATTGTTTGGTTAAAATTAACTGTTGATGACCTCCCAAACAACATATTCAAAATGTAGGAAAATGTAAAATTGTCAAAATTGGTTAAATTGCATAAAACAAAATGGCTGCCCAAACAAGGGGTGAAATTTCCAAATTGGTCAAATTTTGTTCAGAACCATACCAACATGTTACTCTTATCACAAGGAAACAGAAAAAGTATACTTTTACTTATGTCTGAAATATAATTCTGGAGTTATAGCCAAATTAACCAACTTTGACAAGCTTACATTTTGAATATTTTATTTGGGAGGTCATCAACAGTTAATTTCAACCAAATAAAATCTTGTGTTGCAATTTTGTCTATGTCAAATCAACAGATTTACTAGCCTATAACTGATAGAGAGCGAGTCATCAACAACAGATTTTTTGGGTATGATGTGTAAAAACATAGTATGGGCAAATATTATACATAGCAGGTATGACCATTAAACTTCAATTTCAAAACAATTCAGCCCCATGCTAGAAGATTGTATGTATACATGTTTGATATAGTAGAGACTGTCTTTAGTTATGAAAGATCAGAGCACTCATTGTCTCCTTTTGAAAATCTACATTAGAAGAATTTTGACCTTTTTTGTGCTTGTCTGTTTTCAAAAGCAAAGTGGGAATAATTTGGGTCTACCTTTTGAATCTAATATGTTGGTTGTTGTTGCATTGTCAAAAAGGGCCACTCGAATATTTTTCCCGCAGCTACTTTAAAGTATTAGTCTGCCCCTTTTGGTGAGCTGTGTTTACATGATGGTATTTTTTTACATGGCTAACAGGAAAAACTTGACACAAGTAAAGTAACTTTCAGAGTACTAAATCAAACATTGAGTTTTTTAAATAATGATAAAATAGTAAAAAGGTTCCCTCATCAGTAGTAAATTTACATGTCCGTAGCAATTTCTAAGATACATTTAATATAGCTGAAGGATGTATAGATTATACAAAGAAGAGGTATAATATATTTTTCTTATCAAATTTTTATTTTGATCAAATTTTTCAAAACTGAATTTAAAAAACATCTTGGAGCCCTGTTAAAGATAAGCTTCCTTTAGCTTACTTGGTACCAAGTACCAAGTTGGGTTTCCTTGGGGAGAGCCTAAACAAGGTGATTTTTTTATGTTGGCAGTTTTTGATTATTATTGCAAATCCAAAGAAAAATGAGTGCTTGATAGCTTGATTTTTTTACACCATTAGGCCAAAAAAATAATTTGTTTGTTTGCCCTCCAGTGGAAAAAATTTTGAGTCGGTCTGTTGGTCGATCTTTTTTTTTTAACTCTTCACATATAGTTTAAAGACTGATGTCATTCCATGGATTTATCGTGAATACCAAGTAATGCAGGGCTTAATCAAAGATTCTGGGTCATTATTTAGAGGAAATATGCATTTTATACTACTAAATGTGACTCTATAACGCTAAAGTTTATGTTTTACATTGAAAATATTGAGTTTTCATATTTTACATGTTTGAAGAAAAAAAACCACCCAAAATCGTGACCCAAATGTTTGCCATTTTTAGGGTCGGTCGCGGAGGACAAACAAACATATTTTTTTTAAGGCCTTAATTGTGTTCTTTATCAAGTAAGCTCAAGCGCATATTATCAACTTATGACCTTGCATTCCTCTTAGTACAACCAAATCATTTAGTGATCAAAGAAATCTGTTTTTGAGGCATACATTAAGCTTTCAACCTTATTGCTTAGTTATTAAGTTAAGGCACACAGCAATTTTCCAGTTGAAATCACTTATTGATCAGAGTATTTTGATACTTAACACAGCCTGTCTTGGGCATGCAGTATTTGAATGGATATCTTGGAAGAATAATAATGTTGCATTTGCGACAAGCAGAAAGATGTGTGACAACTTCATGCAAAATTATATAAATGACATCAGACATGCATGACATCAGACATGCATGACATCATTCGACAAAACTTACGATTTAGTTGTTAAGATGTAGATTTTTGATTTTTGAATACCGATATTTTATGTTTTAAAGTGGTGTAGCAAATTAATATTTTTTTGAAAAACTCCTTTATGTTATTTTTTATAAACAAATCTTGAATATTTATGCATCTAGATAATATAGAATAATTTTGCTAGAAAATACCAGAGTTTTTGCCTTCAACCTACTAGCAAGAGATGTTGATCAGAAATGAAGTCCGCTGCTGTTTTTTCCATAATGATCCATACTTGAAGATATGGTATTTTTCAAGATTTAATATTTTTCATAGGAACTATTATGGAGGTTTTACTAAGCAATTGGTTACGGATGTTCTTTGTGAACAAGATCTCTGGCTGAGAGGTCAAATGCTAAAGAATGTGAGTAAAAATCAGAATTTTTGTTAACAAAATTATTCCATATAGTTTGAACGATCCTACAAATGCATATTTTCAGTGCATTTCAATAAATTTTATAATTTCTTTAAAACACAGTTTAACTTGCGGTGAACTTTCTTCACGAACATGAACTGATGACACTGTCTGTTAAAATGTGAGCACAGCCTTGCACTGATCATTAACTGATCAATAAACTGATAAGAGGGCAATTCATATATTTTCACTTCATTTTTTATTACACTACATATATTGCAGAGCCATCTCCTCCATCTTCATGAGATGTGTCAATGAAGCTTTTAATCAAACCAACATTTTCTGAAGACATTCAAAGGAGTGAAATATTAGTATTAATGATGTTTATTAACAAACTTGTTGAAAAAGACATACATTTACAAGATTGCAGTCCTTTACACGCGCTATTCCTTGTGCATGGCGCATGTAAAAACTGTGTGTGTCTATTGGCATCGAGACAGCACTCTGAATAAAGCATAAGTCAGTTGCCTGACCATCATAAACCATCTATATGATAAAAAGTCAATGTCAGTTGAAGTAAACTTGAGGTGGAAAAGATTGTCAAATTTTGAGATCCTCACCAACTTTTAATCTACCGCTATCTAAACTGCATACAATTTGGTAGTCTGTATGATATCATGAATCTATTTAATGATATTGCTGTAAATGACAGTATTTCAAATTTTAAAGCTTCCCTACATGTATCAAATCTATGAGGCATCTAATCTAATTGCCAACACTGTGAACATGGTAGTACATCTAATATTGATATTATATTTCAGTCCCCGTGCAATATTCCTCATAGAGGAATGGCTCATATTTTACCTTGTACGAACATTTGCATTAAAGTATCTCTTTAGGGTGTAATATCATAAACATGATATCAGTTGGTTATGATATTACCCTCAAGTCAACCATTTATTAATCTGTCTAGGTAGTGCAAATATGGCATGAATATTACTGATTACATTCGGAAACTTTTTACATGACTCAACCTGATGCACATGGACAGGAAAAAGTTGGTGAAGAAAGTTAACTTGGTGGCTATTAGCACTTTGCTAAAAAAAGTTTTGTTATATCTGCAAGTTTTAGACAAACAGTATTGATTTTGTAACAACAACTTCCAAAGGATGCACCACGTCCCTTTGTTCTTATTTGTTATGCCCTAGTCAAAACACTAGAGTGTAAGAATATACTTTGTATAAATACCTTCGTTTGTAAATTACTAGCTATTTTGGGTGGCCAAACACTGTACAAGCTTTGCTAATTTTTGTCTTGCCTGAAAATTTTCAGAAGAGACATAGCAATACAATTTTCTGTCCGCCGTCCGGAGCATAACTCGAGAACCACATGCCCTACGTTGATGATATTTGCTGACTGGGTAGACCTGGTGCCGATCTAGATCCAGCAACATTTTCGTCGCAAAATATGCTAATAAAGTACATAATTTGTATAATTTATGCGTAAAATGCTTTAAATGGCATATTTGACAAACCGTGCACCCTACATTCATGAAATTTGGTGGGTAGGTGGGGATAGAGCTGCGCTTGTGCCAGCTGCAATTTAAGCACAAAATATGCTAATTAAGTACCTAATTTGTATAATTTATGCATAAGATGTAGCATAATTTATGCGTCAAATGCTTTAAATGGGATATTTTTACAAACCGTGCACTCTACGTTCATTAAATTTGGTGGGTTGGTGCGGATAGAGCTGCGCTTGTGCCAGCTGCAATTTGAGCACAAAATATGCTAATTAAGTACCTAATTTGCATAATTTATGCATAAAATGTAGCTTATTTTTCAACTTTGTCCGATTTCAAAGG
>JXSR01S054676.1:2379-22465 GCA_000969725.1 Ophiothrix spiculata | reverse complement strand
GAGACAAAATCAATGCACGCGCGGTCAATTTTGATGCGTCCAATTCACGAGGCCCATAGGGGCCGAGTGCATTTGACAGCAAATCAAAATTTACCGCAAGTGCATTGATTTTGTCTCATTTTACGAGCATTATGGAATGCAAATTTATTAATCTAATTCATACACTACAGAAAAATAATATTGTATCTTTTGTATAAAGAAATAAGGCCTTTTATACGACTATCAAAATCCAAAACTTCTCTAAACTAAATAAATATTCACCCGACAAAAACAATGAAACATTCATACGCACTTAACGCCCGCCACGCAAACCGGAACGCAACAAGCGCAGTGCATTGTGAAAATCCACTGCACTCTGCGTACTTTATATTCTTGTGTCCTGATTGGTTAGGTGACACGCGCAGCACACGCGGAGTGTATGAATGATGTTTTAACTCAGCAAAGACAGTTCAAAAGCTTTAAAAATATTTAGGAAAAGATGCATTTGACAAAGCCAAGGAAAATTTTTAAAATATACATTTTTGTCAAAAATTGTGAATATTATTGGGAAAAGGTAAATGATTAGTTCATCACAATATTGAGACCCATTGTAGCAAACTGGTTACAGCATTCAAAATGGTTTTATTTACAAACAATAGAATAGGATTTTATTGAAATCTAGATAGAAAAGAAGACATTGGTAATAAAGCAAACACTCCTGCCAGAGGGTTTTAAGAAATGTCTAATTTTTGTAAATAAATAAAGACATTTTTGTTTATAAATAAAGACTTTATCCAGTTATTGTACTTATAATCAAGCTTAAATGCAATATTTAACTTATAAATCTCAAAAGAATCTCCTCAGCAGATGTTGTTTTGAACTAAATTCAGGTTTTTGTTACTCAAATCTTGCCTGAATCCTTTTCCTCATAGCCAGAAACAGTTTATTGTTATCATAGCTTTAGCTTTATTTTTCTCAATATACTTTTCAAAATTCACCACATTAAGTGCCATGTTTTATCAGCTAAACCAATTGATTTCATTAATAGTTACTCCCATACATCCTTAAGGCAATGATCACAACTCACAATAAATTTTGACAGATTTTGAAAATAATCTCTCACGAAGCATATATACATGCGTTCAATGCACTGACTGATAATGAGCAGATTGAAGCAATCGTAATCTAGCAATCTTAGTTCAATAATTTGATTGCCTTGCAAGAAAAAGTTACTGATTCGAGTAATTTACTTTAAATGAAGCATAATATTCAAGAGTAAGGGCTCTGTCACACATCACCGTAACTTACTAATAACGTACACTAGTTTGGTAATCGATATACATGTATTTCAATGACCAAACAACTGTATGTTATTTGTATGTTTCATGATGTGTGACAGAGCCCTAAGTTTTGTATTGTTTGTTTCATTAGTTAAAGGTAAGAGTATAAAAAATTTCTTGAGGAAACAGGTTTTGCTAAATGTATAATTTTTGTAATAACACTGACAAGTTATCCAGTTGTTGTGTCTTTGATTTAGCTATCATGCAACAGTTAACTTGAAAATATGAAAAACACTTAAATCTCCTTTGTACATTTTGTTCTGATCAAACTCATGTACTTTTTTCCTTTAGGTAATATTTGTAACAATCAGAAACAGTTCTTTGTTATCATGGCTTTTACTTTTCTCAATTTGAACAATTTAGTTACAATAATTGCCATGTTTTATCACCTACACCAATTGATATCATTAATAGTTATTCCCATACATCCGTAAGGCAATGTTCACAACTTGGGAGGAATTTTGACAGATTTTGATCAAGTAATTGCACACAAAGCAAATTATGTGCTTTAAATGCACTCACAGATGTGACAATGTTGTAGCAGTTTTACTGCAGCAATCGTCTTATAACAGAAGTTTGATGATAAAGAATGTTTTACTTTCAATGATGCAGTGCCTAGTTTCATATTTGTAGCAATATAACCAGAAACAGTTAATTGTTATCATAGCTTCTATTTTTCTCAATATACCAGGCTTGTAAATATTCACCACAATATATGTGCTTATATCACCTACTTCAATTGATTTGGTTATTCCCATACGTCCTTAAGGCAATGTTCACAACTCGAGGAATTTTGACAGATTTTGAAAGTAATCTTACGCAAAGCAATATACATGTGTTCATTGCACACCGTGATATGACAGTGTTATAGTAGTCTTAATCTTGCAATCTTAGTCTAATACTTTTATGGTATTACTGAACAAGTTAGTGATTAAAAATGTTTAAATTATATTATTTTTCAACATTTCTAGCTAATACTAAATATGTCAATTATATTTAATACAATACAATCTTGTAGTATATCTATACATACATACATGCAGGATTTATAATGCACCTTTTCATTTACAAATTCAAGGCGCAGTACAGTGAAATAAATAAAGTTTCTTATGTAAACGATTCCTTTTGATTCAGGGAATAAGATTAGAATTCCCAGTATCTTATGAAGTAAGGACTAAGAGTAAAATTTTATCTCATTTGTTACCAAGTTGAGTTGGAGTGACCTCAGGCTAGCAGGATGTTTTACAGTCCTTTTTGGGCTATCCAGGCTTGTGCTTAAAGCAATACTATAAAGTGTTGAAAATGAAGCCCCCCCCCCCCCTGTCAACCATGACTTTTGATTTTTTTCAGCTTATTTTGTTTATTTTGGGTAGATATTAATACCCTCCGAATAATTTGGGTTCAATATGCTTACTTTTTCTGTTATGCCCATTTGTTGAATTAAATTCGGGATCCCAAATTTAATTCCACATGTATAAGTATATGGAAAGCATGCATGTCCTTTTTATCCATTTTTTTTGTAGTGGCAAAACAATTTTTTGGCAAAATACACTTGCTTTTAGATAGTCACATTCCTTCATTTTTTGCTGTTTTTACCATAACCCATTTTTGATCAAAGTCTTATAGCTTTAGTGCATGATCTTGGAGTTCTCTGCCTTTGTCATGGATCCCATGTGTGCCCTGCGGACCAACCCAGATAAACAAACAAACAAACGTTAGAACAACATATATTAATTTCAAGCTGTGAAATCATTCATTGTTGAAATAATTTTTCCTAGAATCCAATCTAATGTCTAATTTCATTGAATGAAATATTGTATTGCATCAGAGTTTAGTGTAAACTACAGTTATTTTGTTTTTATATGCATTTGCATATAAGAACACTGATCATTTTTGTCTAGATCCCAAACAAATTGCAAAATCATCCATTTAAAGCATTTGCAGATAACAAATTGCAAAATCTTTTACCATAAGTTTTGCATCAAAGTACAAAAATCATAAAATTGACCAACATTTTGGTTTGAGCACTTTTTACGAAGAAAAATGTTATATTCTACCTTTGAACTTATAAAATCTAAGAGTAATCCTGTTTGGTTGGTTATAATAATGCTGACTTACATGACCTGATAAAAGTTTCATTCAAAATTAGTTCAGGTTTTGCTACACTGTCTGTGATTTGTTAATAATTTGAAAGTTTATTTCAATCAAAATTAAAACTGAAATAATGTCTCCTTTGGCTAGAAAGGTCTAGGCAACCAGCTAATCAGATCAAAATATGACTAAGGCTCTTATCTGGGTAGGTTTAATGTCCGATAATGCAAATCAAGTTGCAATTTCTTCATGACATTTTCTTAATTAATTTCATTCTAAAGCCAGGCCTGATTTTATTTTCCAAGGAAATGCACAAACACATCCCTGCACTTTATTCAACCCCTATCTCAATATTGGTTAAAAAGCTAGAAAATAACAAACTGTGCCGCTCTTCTCTTTACCAGGAAATAATAATCTCAGAGTTAACAACTACAGCAAGCTATCATATAGATCTTGAATCTATGGTAATATGAAACAGGAAATTAAAACTAATATTGATATTTTCTTGCTGAGGTGATATGTACGTACCCCTTCCCTTGTTCCATGTTTGTTTTTGCTGAAAAGGTTATTGCAAAATGACTATGATATGTATACAGTCAAACCATGACTCTAACTTTGAAATAATCATACCTGAAGTAATTCCATGGTGTGGAATATCATAGAATTTTTGTATATTTATGAAATCCCAGATCACATTTTGTTACATGAACACAGTCTATTGACCTTGTCAACACAATGAACTTAAAATGAAATGAAACCTTTTCTCCTTGAAAGTCTTTTGGAAATGTTAGGGCCAGAAAAAGGATTCATGAAAGAGGATCATATGTGCCTCTTATCTCGATATCTAAAATATATAACTAACAAATCAATTTTTTTAGTTGCTTGTAAAAGTGTTGATGCATAAGCTTATACTGAGTTTATGCCGGTTATGGATGAATATATGCATTTTCTAAAATACTTATGCTAGAATTGTCATATTTTCCTCAACAGGGTAAGTAAATGGGGAAATGCATACTTTTTACACATTTACAAAACTGCTGGGCTAATTGAAGAATTGGAACAATGACAAACCATTTAATAAAGAATGTTGCTGAAAAAATTTAAAACAAAATAAGAAATACAATTCAGTTTAAGAAAACATTTTCAACAGACCTCAAATTTTGCTCATTTCTAAATCGCAACCCACTCACCAATCAAAGTGTTTATACCCTCAAATCTCAAAATGTTGTTATGACTCTGAGGTAAATCATACATGTTTTAAAGAACTTACTTCACAAACATGAGTTCTTTGGCTATCAAATCAATCACAAAATGATGTAATTTACTCTTAGGGAAATCACACATGATTTAAATAATTTACCAATATCAGTGTATATCTACGTTCACAAACATGAGTTCTCAGGCTTTCAAAGCAAAGCATATCTAAAAAAGAAAAAAACTTTAAGGGTATAAACCTAAATTAACACATTATCAATCACAAAATGTTGTTATGTACTCTAAGGGAAATTATGCATGCTTTAAAGAATTTACCAATCTCAGTTTATTATGTAGGTTCACAAACATGAGTTCTCGGGCTATCAAAGCAAAAGCACAGCTAAAAAGAAAATAAAAATATTAAAGTACAGGATGTCTAATATGCAGCAAAGCTTACATTGAAAGTTTCCCATTTCATCTACTGAATTTTACATCTTATGGTCTATATAAGATTCTAGTGTGATAATCATGCTTGACTCTTTCAGTTAGGGGATGGGAAGTTTGCCATAGTGACTTGGTCAGCTTACCCTTGGCCATGCGGCAAAACACACAAATATGAGATGACAATTGGACTTTATTAAAACTGATAATGCAGATGATTCAAAGGCACATAGGGAGTTTTGGAATAACAACAATATTTTTGAACATTACACATGTAATATGCAATTAAATTTTAGATGGTAACAAGTGTGGTGGCTATGACTTGCAAATAATGATCTCTGGCTATGCGGCAACACATTAAATGTAAGACATAAATCAGAAAATAAGAGTCTAATATTCTTTCTTTGACCAATGTGATGTAAATAATTTTGACATTTTGCATCCAAGCAGTATTTTAAAGTGTGATTATTTCAATCAGGGGATGGGATTTTGTCCACAATGGTGACAAGGTCAGCTAAATCTAGGCCATGCGGCAAAACACACAAATATGAGATGACAATTGGACTTTATTAAAACAGATCATGCACATGATTTAAAGGCACATAGGGACTTTTGAAATAACAGCAATATTATGAAGAGTACACATGTAATATGCAACTTAATATGGGTAACAACTACTGACTTGCATTTACAACTATGGATAAATTGACTTATCATTTACAACAAACACAAAAAGCAAAAAACATGATTTTGAATACGTTAGTATGTGTTGTGGCCGTCGCTGGACATAGTACCTGCCTGGCAGCTAATGGCTGGTGATTTGGTTTTTGAGTGGGTAACAATAAAAAATTTCTTGCCTAACTGGTGGTTAAGTTTTATCAAGAATATGTTAAGTAATGAACCATTACTTATTTGTTATCATGCAAGTTATGTTCCCAACTGGCTAATACAAAAAATCCAATATTAAACCTCAACGTGGCTGAAGATATTTTTTATGTAAAAATCGACTAGATTACTCCCTGAAGTTTAGATTTGATTATTTCAGTTATGTGATGGGAAGTTAGTCCACCATTGTGACAAGGTCAGCCTAACCTAGGCCATGAGGCAACACACACAAATATGAAACGACAATTGGACTTTATTAAAACTGATCATGCAGATGATTCAAAGACACACAGGGAAATTTGAAATAACAGTAATACTCTAAAAATTAAGGAACAATGACATGACAGCAATTTTTCTTTGTCTAATAGTGTACTTTCCTAACTTTGTCTTCCCTTTTGGGAGCTTTTTTTTGTCTGAGCTGAAATTTTTAGATTTCCCTTTTCTTCTCTCATTTCCTCACTTTTTCCCAGTGGACTACAAAAAATACCTAGTGACAAGGTGTGAATGGGTGGTCTCTACTGATATTAACAAATTAACAATTTCATAGTATTATTTACAAAGAAAAACATCAACAACAAAAACTTTTGTTAAAAACAAATGTTGCCAAAAGTGTCTTTGGTTATGCAGACCATAAAGCATTTGATTATTTTCATCATGGTTATAAACATTGTACCTTATTATTGAACTGTTTTGCTTGTGTTTTATTGCACTGCCCATTGGGAGATTGTCTTGTAATATTTTATTGAACTGTTTGTTTTGTTTAACTGTTTTATTAGAGCTAATATTTTTGAAGTCGGTTGTGCAATTAACTTCACTAATACATTTTGTTTGGTTTTCCATTTCTGGTTAGCGTATGAAAGTACAATAAAAAGTCCCCAGGAAAATAGTCATTTAAACTGCTTTCAATGTAAACAATTACACCTGGTCCACAAACATTAAGACCAATCTATTTGTAATCGTCCATCCCAAACACACCGTAAATGCATTTGACATTTTTGCTTTTTTAAATATTTGCAAAGACCATGATATAAAGATTAAAATGACACCTCAATGATCTTCACTTGATATCCAGAAGTCAAGTTATGGTCCGTCAAAGGTTGTCAGGGAGTAAAATGTATAACTGAGATAAATGCGTTCAAAGGTTGTCCTTAGAATATACAGATATATTTCATATTTCCGATCATTTTCTTGAATTGAAACTTGGCTGGTATTTTGAAGAAAGCATAAGGATTGTGAATCTGTCAAAAACTCAATTTCAGCAAATCACGACCTTGACATGTATTTTCACCTTTAGCTCAAAATGAAGTTTGCTGCATATACGGCTCATTTGGGATGGATATGGTCACATTATTTAGTACATGCAATGTTGTAAACATCGCTGCGTAATTCTTTATTTTTGTTTGTTTGTTTTTGCTAAAGAAGATATCTCTTTATGAAATCTGATCCCCTAACAACTGCAATGGAAAATAAACAATGCATTGTGTTGAGAAATATAATGAAATGCAATCTACTATCAAAGTTACTCTGTGAGTTGTATCTTTATTGCTTGAATGTCACTGTGTTTCTTTAATAGTAGATCATGTAGCATTTCACAAACACAGTTAGCACTCTCTTATAAAACTGGGCCATGTGAGTGCTGACACCAATTCAATATCCTGCCTACTGTACTTGACAAATTTGTCAAATGCTTCTTCCTTGACATTTATATTTGAATATCTGTTGACATTTATGTCTGAATTTCTGTACCTGCTTGGTCGCTTTGGGATGCTTTCATCTTTTTGGCCATCTTATTTCATTCCTTTATTTTACATTTCTCTATGGAATATTTTATTTTAAGGTGATTTAATTTGATTTGATATTTTTTGGTAATATATCAATTGTTTTGTGCATCAAGATCCTTGAAGCATTTTACACACTTTAAATCTCCTTTTTAACATGATTTTGGTTGACATTTAATAAATTTTTTCTTAGTTTGGAAATTACCATATCATTTTAGGATTAAACATTTTCAAGAATACTAAGAATGATTCAGAAATATATAGCTTTCAAGGTATCATTGTCTAACCAATGAAAACTTAATTTCTTAAAAATTAGAGTACACCTTGTGATTTAGAATTCCATAGCATGACCAATATTTTTTCTACAAGAATTTTTCCACTGGTTCTGTGTGAGATAAAACATGATGTTAATGGACAATACAAAACGATACAGTACTGATTATGTTATTCTGAATATTTCTTTGGAAATTTAGAACACTAAGTATAAGTCAGAATAAATCTTACAGGCATTGAACATAACAGATGGCTTTGCATTAGCTAGACTTAGTATAATGATCTGGAACAACTAGGAGTAAAGGGTATTCAATGTCAAAATGTCAGAATGGGAAAGTAACGGGAATGCGCAGAGATGATTTATACATAAGAAGATTGTTCAGGATGTAAATGGTCATACAAAATTTGTGTACTAATAAACTCAAAACAATAGATAGCTATAAATGATAACTATGATCCCAATAAAAAAAGATTAAGTTTGTCTTTCCAAAGGTTGAGAAGAGTAAGACATTATTATAAAGCAAAAGACAAATCTATAAATAAGAGGTTGTTTATTGGCAGATGGACAAATACTTGTTTTGATAATGTGATATTTGTATGTTCTAGGATGATAAAACAGCAAACATACTCCTGCGAAGCTTTGTTGATAGTAGTAATATCTATTAGTAGCACAATCAGTTAACCAAGACTTTCCTGTAATACAATCTAAAACTTTTGATACTAACATACATTGCAAACATAGATATATTTTAAAAATCCAAAGGATTGCAAAGTATAAGATAAAAGAAATACAATAAAATGTATCAAAACCTCAAATTACTCATATTATATAATTAGAAAATGCTACCGTATAATTTTTAACAAAAATACTTTGTAACCCCCTTTAATATGAAGTCATTATTCAGAGGTTATCAGTATTTTCTACAATATCGCAACGAATGAATCATGCATTTTCAAACCAACTGAATGCGTCAAATTCTTGTTTTGTATTTGCTAAAAATATGACTTTACAATTATGCACATAAACTTGACTCATTGCATATTTTGCCTCAATATTTAGATCACAAACTCTTGTTGTCTTCCTTTCATTTGAAAAGTAGTGTCTGTAAATGTTGATCTAAAAATAACAAGTGTCTGACTAGAGTGGTATACCAGTACATCTTGACATTCCCTGTGGGGTTTTTGTATCATATTTCTGAAATTCTATCGTTATCATATTCATATTATATTACATACATGGTGTCATTTCTGAGCTTGCAACATTGAGATTTGAGGAACACAAGGTGTCAGTACTTACAAGATGTACATATGTGATGCCTCACCCGAAAAAGGGTGACTTTGCGACAGAACACTTTTCAAGATACTGGTGAAAATAGGTAGCAAAAAATAAAGAAAATAATAAGAAAATCCAGCCGATTTTCTGTTGTAAAATTTGATCGTTTTGATCAATTTTGACAAATAAGGTGTCATTTTAAAGCTTAGAAAATGCTGCAACAGATGAAATGATAAACTCAAAATTTATATCATCTACAAAGTCCCCCCTTTGGGGGTGAGTCATCACATATTTGTTCACTGGGATATATATATATAATGTAAGCGATGTAGTAAATTTCCCTGAAACAAATGTCTGTATCATGAAAGCACTGAAATTTGTTTCTAAGAAATACAATATAAATATTATATTAAGTGTATACCTCAATTTGACTTAACCAATTTCACAAAGTCTTTTTTTTTTTTTTTGGGGGGGGGGGGGGGGAGGGGTACTTAGACTTATTTTTAGGCCTGCTTATTTCTGACAGGGCTATGGGTGCAGTAACTAACCCATTATAACTCATCTCCAAAGATGACTTTAAAGGTGCATTTACACGACTTTGGGGTAACGACAAGCAACTGAGAGCTGTGGATTGCAGTTTTGAATTCTCCACCCATCATCGTTAGATAAAGTCAGTTAATGCTCACACAATCCGCTAGCCATGCACATTATCGTTACTATCAATCTTATCTGTTACCCTCCGTCAAGACAAGTCATCATAGTGTAAACACACCTTAGGAATAAGATGACCTATATACCATGACAGAATTTTAGGTCCAAAAAAAAAAGAAGAATCCTTTGTTCAAGGTTTTCTTAAAACAAGAAGAAAAGTCATATCATAGTCATATCATGGGTAGCACATCTTTATATACTTTTTGTAGTACATGATTGCATATATGCATGCATCGAAATAAGCCCCAGTCTATGATTTATATTTTGTTGCCAGGGTACTTTTTTACATCTATAATTCTATAGTTGCATGGAATGTCATTTGGTATCTCCAGGCCTGGGTATCTCACACATGAAGTAATGTTCAATTTTAGTTTGCATATACATCATAACTTTTTCCTTCTTGTTTCTTTCATGTGCTGTCGTTTGCTACTCTCATCTGATGACCTTAATAATCTATTGCATCAAAAAGGTAAGTGTCTTACTTTGGCTTCATTCAACACTATTTCGTCATGTGAGTGCAAGAAAGTCATATCTGCAATAATAAATAAAAATAAATGTCGGTGCTTATATAGCGCTTTTCCAGAATTGATCAAAGCGCTTTACATTTATTCCGTTACCAATAAAATATACCCAACTTACGCGGCTGCCTTACAAATACGGCGCCTATTGAGTATATTCCTAGTAACTACCCATGATAACGCTTGGGTCGACGAAGTAATTAGGATTAAATTGCCCAAGGACATAACCTGTTGGCCGTAAGCGGGGCTCGAACTCACAACCTACTGATTCGCAGTCCTGCTCTGTTCCACTAGACCACACGAGCTGCCATTTGTCATAAATTTGGATTGCACACTTTATAATCTCAAGTCTTTGGTCAGTGGTTCTTGAAATGGTTCTTCAGGTGACACCGTCACCTGAAGAACCATTTCAAGAACCACTGACATAAGACAGTGAAATTTTAAGGGATTTTCACATTCTTGTGACAAGGCATAAAATAAATATAACTTAGTGCAGCCATTGCAGATACAACTTTCTTGCACTCACATGACAATTTGCATTATGAAACAATGAAGTCCAAGTTAGTTTAACATGATTTATATATTTAACTTGAAACTTAAGAAATCAAACAAAGATAATGTGATAGTGCTGTGGTCAAATTTGTTAAGAACACCAATGTGCAGTAAATTCTTTTTGTTATATTTATTTAGATGAGATTCTTTAAAGTAGTGATATTGACAATGGCAAACTATACAGATTTTAAAGGTTAAAAATCCTACAATCTCTTCTTCTATTTGTTAGGGCAAACCAGTACTGATTAGCACTATAAGGGAGATAATAAAAGAGACATTGGCAAACATAGAAAAGTATCAACAACAAAACCATATTGCAATAGAAATGATTACACCCTACAGCCTAAATTTCAATCTTAACTGTATCTTATCTAAGGATAAAAAGGGAACATTCCAATACACAAGTTTTATAATAATGCTTTAAAAGATATTAAGATCATCTTCGCTGTCTTTTTTCTTATGCAAAATTCAAGGTGACTTCTAGCTGGATATATACACCCACGTGGCCAGCCCACACAGCCTTTTCTCTTTCTCTTTCTGTGATAATGCTTTAGTAGGTCTTGATATTGCAGCTACTATGTAAAGAGTGGTGAAAAAACATATACAGAAATTGTAGTATCTTTTGTTTGAAGTAACCAGTGCATATAAAAATGCATATCATGGACTATTTTGCTATAACATAGTCTGATATTGTTTTGTAAAAACAATTAACTGGATCAATGAAGTTATTTAAGAATTGATAATGTATAAACTACTTCTAAAAAGATGCCCATATTACAAGTTTTTTTTTTTAATTTCATCTATGAAGTTTATAGATAAAAGGTTACAAAAGACATAAAATAAATAAAGTTTGTCTCATGTATGAATTAAATTGGGCATATCAAAACAATGTGTAAGTTGAGATTTACAAGTAACATTTTCACTTTTAAATAAGACAACCCATTTATTTTGTTAGTATCAAAATTTCAGAAGAGTATTCCATGTAATGTTAAGAGCATTTTGATCGTCTATCTATTAATCAATTTCAAAATGCTAGGAAATTTGACACACCCATTTTCTCTCAATAAATATATTACCATGATAAGTTGTTTTAGTCCAGCAATTATGTCATTCATTTTATGTTTACACAAGTTTTTAAATATCACACAATTGAATCGGGTTTCCACTTGAACATGTTATCATGTTTTAATGATGATATAATGTAATAAAAGGTTTTTGGTTATGGAATAAAACACCAGACCGTCTTTCATTATTCAATAATTTAATCAGGAAGGTATAAATGTAATAACCACAATATGAAAGTCACACTGTCCCTGAAAGAATACACTTGAGTATTCTATAACGTGTTTACTGTCGTAAGGCTCAGTCCCATATCTGGGTATTTTATAAGCTATAACATATTCCTAACGTACATGTTTTGACAATAGGTATTTATGTATTTCTATGGTTAAGGGAAGGTCTGCACCATTGTTTTTTCTGCACCATTTATTTTTTTATTGAAGATCGTATGAACTTCATATTTGGTGTCTAGGATACTTGGGTGAACAAAAAAACAATAGTAAAACAAATCACCTAATTTGCATATTTAATTGGTGGCCATCTTGGATTTTTGGTGTCGGATTTCAAAAGAGTTAATCTCCCCAACCATAGATGCTAGAGACTTCATTCTTTTTTTAAATGAAAGAGAAAAGTATGGGATTAGATTTTTTTTCTTTTGACTTAGTTTTTTCTTAATAGCAAAAATAAATCCTAAAAACGCACAGTATGCAAAAACAAACAAAAATATAAAAAATCTAATTCCATACTTTTTGGAAATGCCATATTATTACCATATTGAGCATCTGCCACGCATAGAATTGTATTAATGTCAAGATCCCATTGACCTACTTTCTGGCGAGAGTCAATGTCTGCTCAAACCAATTTTGTTGATGTGAGAAAAATAAACAAATGTCTTCACTTAGACTTTAATTGATTTGATGTGACTTTATCAGAATAATTGTTCACACATTTTGCTGTCCATTTAGTACAAGCGATCTACATATGTTCCAGGTAGATAACCAATTATTAGATATTAGTTTGAATTTAATAGAGTGATATTATCAAAGGATACTGATGTTAAACTGTGCAAATGAAACAGTTGAAACTCATACTACCATATTGTTCCTATTAATCGCCCACTGGGCTGCAACATTTCATGAAGAGTGAGCAATTATTAGAGACTGATTTTCAACATCAAAATTTGCACAAAATTGCCATGTAAGCTTAACAATTACAGCAACTTACTGTTATATGGCCACCGAAAACCCAAAAGTATTTTTCCATGATAAAAAGGTTTTTTTTGCACATGTTTGATATAGTAGATACAGCCTTCAGTTTTGATAGAGAATTTATCATCTGCTCATTTGTACAGGATTTCTCCCAATGAAAAAGAAGTAGCTTGCAATATCTGCAATAAATATACTTCGTTCTAACTTTGTTGGGCAGATACATTGAATCGTCATATGAGTGCAAGAAAGTCGTATCTGCAATAGCTGCCTTACGTCATAAATTTAGATTGGACACTGCATGACCTCAAGTCTTGGGTCAGTGGTTCTTGAAATGGTTCTTCAGGTGACAGTGTCACCTGAAGAACCATTTTAAGAACCACTGACATAAGATAGGAACATTTTGAAGGATTTTTCACATCGTTGTGACAAGGAATAAAATAAATATAACTTAGGGCAGCCATTGCAGATACGACTTTCTTGCACTCACATGACGGAATGAAATGCTAGGGATTATATTGCATTGTACCTCCCTTATTTGAAAATCACACATCATTATATCTAACTAGAAACAAGTTAATTTTCCCGCCTATTTTTGAATCAATCCGAAGTTGACTAAACTTGTTGGTTTCAAATCAAGCACTTTTGATTTTATCTGCTACATATAAGTAAAGTAAATCAGTCACATGAGTCATGATGACATATTTCATATGTTTCCAGAAAATAATAGACATTAGTTATTGATTTAAGTAAACTTTGGAATTAGGATTAATAAATTTATTGAGCCTTGTGGTCTTGCACTTAAATTAAGGGATGTGTAATGCTTGTGCTATCATTGAATTGATGATATTGCTTAAAATGACAATATTTCAAATTTAAAACCTTTCTAATCTACAAGTATCATATATATTAGACATCTAATCTAATTAATGACACCATATACATGGTAGCTCAACTAATATCAGTATTATATTTCATTCCGCGTGCAATTTGCCAGTAGGGGATGTGTCATATTTTCTCGTGTGAACATTTGCATTAAAGTATCTCTTTAGGGTGTAATATCACAAACATGATATCAGATGGTTATGATATTACCCCCAAGTCTACCATTTATTAATCTGTCTAGGTTGTGCAAATATGGCATGAATATTACTGATTACATTCGGAAACTTTTTACATGACCCAACCTTATACATGTGGGCAGAAGAAAGTTAGTTTAGATAATTATTTGAATGGAATGAAATGAAATGATACAAATCATGTGAAATTCTTTAAAGCACTATAATTTCGCGGGTACTTTATTTCGCAAATTGTCGAAATGGATCATTTTCGCAAGGATTAAATTTCGCGAATTTAAAATGTTATTATTGTAATACATGTAATAACATAATTTCGTGAGGGATTTAATTTCGTGAATTGAATGTCCTTGCAAAATTAAGTACGTTTACAGTACTGGGTTACAATAATCATTTTCATAAGCATACATATACTATAATTATGTAAATAATACAATATTTAATTCATTGAACCAAGAATATCCTTAAAATTCTTTCTATAAAATAGAGCATCATTTTGTAGGATGATGAATTAGAAGGTGTCAATTTTGGGGGTGGTTTTGGTAAATAATCTGAATTGTTTCATATACTATCACATTTGAAAGCCTGTATTATATATTGCAGTCTTGATAGAAATGGGAACATTGATTACAAAGCAGATATTTCTGCCATGTTTTTTAGAAATGTGTAATTAGTATAAATACATCTAAAGACTTTTTCCGGCTTCTATTTTTCTCAGTATATTTGCCATCCCGCTTGCCATTGTTCACCACAATAAGTGCCATGTTTAATCAGATTCACCAATTGATTTCATTAATAGTTACACCCAGAGGTTGATTTAAGCCCTTCCCATCATACAATTCAAACAGTCTTTTCCACAGCTTACAAACAGCTCACTGAGTGAACCAACTGCATAGACTTATATGTAAAACTACTGATGGAAAACTTGCTATAGAAAATTTATTAGTTTGTCCAACTGTGAATGAAAAGGACCTTCAGAAAGAGGATAATCACAGCTTGATATCAATGCAAACAAACCTGAGTTGGACAGAGTTTTTCATTCCCAAAATACAGTTTGAAATAGAGTAAATTCAAACTGTTTACCATACAAATGAATGCAGTAGTGGAGTGACCTTGGTTAACATTCCATGGGGTCTACTGGTATGTTGCTGTGTGTTATGGGAAGGGCTTAAATCACCCTCTGAGTTACACCCATACATCCTTAAGGCCACACGCATAGCTCGGGAGGCATTTTGACAGATTAGGCATTTTGACAGATTTTGAAAGTAATCTCACACAAAGCTACGCGTTCAATGTACTCACAAATATTACAGGTGTTGTAGCAATTGTAAGCTAGCAATCGTGTGCTGGTGATAATAAGGTCTTACAACAGAAGTTGATGATTAGGAGTATTTTGTTTTTAATGAAGCATGGTATTGTAACAGTTTGTCTTATCTTTCTTGAATGTATACAAACATCTTGAGAAAAAGATGTTGGTAAATGTAAGAATTCTTATGAATAAAGCTGAACATTAATGCATTTATCATACACTTTAGTTACTCAATGTATGACAAATTTTGTAAGTCAATTGCTTTGCTTCATATCTATTTATTGTTATCACTGCTGATTTATGATGGATACTACTTACATCTTATCTATTCAGTGAATCAGATCTTTTGATCTTGTGGTTAAAGACCAGGTTAAGGAGCAAAACAAAAAGTGTCATCTGTTGAGTTTCTATTAAATTACATTAGCAAATGTGAAACATTCTTCTCAGTCCATTTTGCTTTGAACTAATTAAGGTTCTTGTCCCCATAGAATCAAATTTGTTACAATCAGAAACAGTTCATTATTATTACAGCTTCTATATTTTTCAATACACTTGCAAAATGTTCACCACAATAAGCACCATGTTTTATCAGCTACACCAGTTGCTCCATATGTCCGTAAGGCTATATTCACAACTTGTAGTAATTTTGACAGATTGTGCAAGTAATCTCACACAAAGCAAATATATACATACGTTCAATGCACTCAATAATATGACGATGTTGACGCCAACTTCTAATATAATTTTCTGATTAAGAGTGTTTTACTTAATGAAGCATAATGTTGCCAAATTTAGTTAGTTTAACAATTCATGTTTCACTTAAGTTAAAAACGGAATTTAAAAAATTCATCCTAAATATTTATTAAATGCAATATTGATATTGTAGTTGACTATTATTGTTCTTACTGCAGTGAAGGCGTTGTTGATTTTTCCCCTTTTTGCGGTGATATTGTTGATTATTCTGTTTTTTACTTTGATTTTTTGTCATTTTGTATTTAAGCACCTAATCAGATCAAAGTCTAACTATGGCACTTATCTTAATAGGTTTAATATCTGCCAATACAAATTTAGTTGCAATTTCTTCATGACATGTTCATAATTATTTTGATTCTGAAGCCAGTCCTGATTTTATTTCCCAAGGAAATGCACAAACACATCTCTGCACTTTATTCAACCCCTAGCTATCTCAATATTGTTTAAAAAGCTGGAAAATAACAAAGCTATGCCGCTCTTGTCTTTATCAGGAAATAATAATCTCAGAGTTAACAACTACAGCAAGCTATCATATAGATCTTGAATCTGTGGCAATACGAAACAGGAAATTAAAACTAATATTGATATTTTCTTGCTGAGGTGATATTAGATCGCTGAGATAAGAGATAGGGTATAAACACTTGATTGGTGAGTGGGTTGCGACTTAGAAATGAGCAAAACTTAAGGTCTGTTGAAAATGTTTTCTTAAACTGAATTTTATTTCTTATTTTGTCTTACATTTTTTCAGCAACATTCTTTATAAGTAATGGTGTGCCGTTGTTCCAATTCTTTTATAATTAGCCCAGCAGATTTGATGTAAAAGGTGTGCATTTCCCCATTTAATTACCCTGTATAGGAAAATATGACAATTCTAGCAGAAGTATTTAAGAAAATGCATATATTTATCCATAACTGGCATAAGCTTGGTATAAGCTTATGCATCAACACTTTTACAAGCAACTAAACAAATTGATTTGTTAGTTATATATTTTAGATATCGAAATAAGAGGCACATATGATCCTTTTTCATGAATCCTTTTTCTGGCCCTAACATTTCCAAAAGACTTTCAAGGAGAAAAAGGTTTCATTTCATTTTAAGTTCATTGTGTCGACAAGGTCAATAGACTGTGTTCATGTAACAAAATGTGATCTGGGATTTCACAAATATACAAAAATTCTATGATATTCCACACCATGGAATTACTTCGGATATAATTATTTCAAAGTTATAGTCATGGTTTGACTGCATGCATATCATAGTCATTTTGCAATAACTTTTTTCAGCAAAAACTAGCAAGGGAAGGGGTACGCACCTACAAACAAACACATCAATCACAAAATGTTGTTATGACTCTTAGGGAAATCATACATGTTTTAAAGAATTTACTTCACAAACATGAGTTCTTGGGGCCATCAAAGCAAAGCATATCTAAAAAAGACAAACACTTTATAAACCCAAATTAACACATTATCAATCACAAAATGTTGTAATGTACTCTAAGGGAAAGCATTAATGTTTTAAAGAATTTACTGATCCTCAGTTTATTATGTAAGTTCACAAACATGAGTTCTTGGGCTATCTAAGCAAAGCATTTCTAAAAATGAAAAAAACTTTAAAGTACAGGGTATATACCTTCAAATTAACATATTATCAATCACAAAATGTTGTTATATACTCTTAGGAAACTCATACATATTTTAAAGAATTTACCAATCTCAGTTTATTATGTAAGTTCATAAGTTCATAAACATGAGTTCTCGGGCTTACAAAGCAAAGAACTTCTAAAAAAAAAAAAAAACCCAACAACAACAACAACATTAAAGTACAGGGTGTCAAATTTACAGCAAAATTTACATTGAAAGTTGTCCATTTCATCTACTGTATTTACATCTTATGGTTTATATAAGATTCTAGTGTGAAAATCATACTTGACTCTTTCATTTAGGGGATCAGCTTACCCTAGTGACTAGGTCAGCTTACCCTAGGCCATGTGGCAAAACACACAAATACAAGATGACAATTGGACTTAATTAAAACTGATCGCGCAGATGATTCCAAGTCATATAGGGAGATTTGGAATAACAACAATATTTTGAAAGCGTACACATGTAATATGCAATTTAATATTAGATGGTAACAACTGTGGTGGCTATGACTTGCAAATATTGATCTCTTGCTATGCGGCAACACATTAAATATAAGACAAAAATCAGAAAATGAGATTCCAATATTCTTTCTTCTGCCTATGTGATGTAAAAAGTTGTGACATTTTGCATCCAAGCAGTATTTTAAGGCTGGGGTAGACCTTGAAATGGCATAAACCATTTTGTGCAAACTCTCAAACTAGTTGCATAAACTATATAAAAGTATATATACATTTGTAGAAGCAGATTTTTACCCCGAACATGATGATGATATCAGTTTCTGAGCAAAAATGTCAATTTTTGCAAAGAATGCCAAAAACTGTATTTTTTGCCCAAATTGTTTTTGGAAAGAGTAACTAAACGTTTGCATTTATGACATGTTTAACTGTTTTGCTTTTTGGAATCTAGAAACAAATATCTAATTTTTTTTTAAATGCAAAAAATAGGTCAACAAATGTAAAAAAACCGCACTGCTGCCACCAAATTGGCATTTTTGGCCTATTTATTGGCAACTTGTCAAAAAGTAAATTAAAATCAAAAAATTGAGAAAACCCTTCTTAGATATTTGTTTCTAAATTCGAAAAAGCAAAAAATTTCAAAATTTCACAAATGCAAATTTTAGTTAGGCTTTCCATAAATATTAAAAATTACAGTTTTGGGAATTTTTTTGACAAAATCAACATGTTTTGGTCAAAAACTGATATCGCTAATATGTTCAGGGTAAAATCCACTTCTAAAAATGTATTCTTTTATATGGTTTATGCAATTATTTTGAGAATTAGTTTGAGAGTTAGAGTACAAAAACTGTTCAGATACCTCAGCCTTAAGGTTTGATTATTTCAGTTAAGGGATATGATGTTAGTCCACCATTGTGACAAGGTCAGCTTACCCTAGGCCATGCGGCAAAACACACAAATACAAGATGACAATTGGACTTTATTAAAACTGATCACGCAGATGATTTAAAGACACACAGGGAGATTTGAAATAACAGTAATACTCTAAAAATTAAGGAACAATGACATGACAGCAATTTTTTTCATGTCTGATAGGGTACTTTCCTAACTTTGTCTTCCCTTTTGGGAGCTTTTTTTGTCTGAACTGAAATTTTCAGATTTCCCTTTCCTACTCTCTTGTCCTCCCTTTTACCCAATGGACTACAAAAACTTCCTAGTGACAAGGTTGAGGTTTGAATGGGTGGTCTCTACTAATATACCCTATTCACTCGTCTAATTCAACTATTTTCCATCTGACAATCTCCTTAAATTAACAAAATCCCCATTTCCAAAAGTTTGGCAAATAGTCATACTACATCGCCATCTTTTACAAGAACATAAAACAAACAATGTCTTTGGTGACCGCTCTTTTGTTAACTGTGCACCAAAGCTATGGAATCAATTGCCATCTTATATTCGTAACTCTGGTACATTATCTTCATTTAAGACTGCTTTAAAAACTCATCTATTCAACATATCTTTTGCTGAAAACTTGTAGTGTATTTTTG
>JXSR01S054669.1:98566-116483 GCA_000969725.1 Ophiothrix spiculata | reverse complement strand
TTTTGCGCCGAAACTTTCAGAGAAAATTACTAGCAACCCTTACCACCAGTCCACCGACTTGCATTGTTCCACGCCTCACCAGTTCTGAGAAACGAGCCCGGACGGACGGACGGACGGACGGACGGACGGACGGACGGACGGACGGACAACCAGAAAACATAATGCCTCTCGCGGAGGCATAAAAACTACATTAAAAAAATTTGTGTGTACATTTTGAGTCTCATATTTCGGTTGTCAGTGTTCATAAAAATTGTCGCACCCCAATATTGAAACCCTGTCAAATCAAAGAATCTTGTTCAGGGAATCCATGAAAACTGGCTGTAGTGCTGATTGGGCTTGAACCTGCATTCTGGCAGCAATTACAAGTCAAAAACTCTAACATTTGTGTGGATGAGTGTCCAATAGTCAACATAAATCACCAGTTAAATGATACACAAAATCAAGAACAAAACTAACATTGAATTAAGGATTTATTTTCATCCATGGACTTACTGTGTTCATCTAATCAGAGCAGAGTTAGAACCACTAAATATCACGAATACAATCTACCTCATGTCAGACCACCGCTAAAGTCGGCGTCACAATTCTTCAGACGATGTAAAAACACATCCAGAGTACAGGGCCAATTGTTTACAAACGCGATCGGTGCCCTGCAATTGGTAGTCACGTGACTGTTTTTGTCCGAGGAGTTTTGGCAGAGACTTTACCTGATTACTTGGCTAAACAATGCTGATGGCATGATGTATCGGACACATTAAAACATTCCATCCCATTTCTGTTACTCCAAATGTGTCCCGCCACGGCAAATGATGCAGTTGTTGGCTCCAACATGTTTCTCATTGTAGTACTGTAAAGCACTTAAATTTCACGGCATTAAAATTTAGCGAATTTGGAAACCCTCACTGTTTGGGTGCATTTTAATTTCACTAATTTGAATCATCTTGCTATTCAATGCTATGTTAACAATTATTTTAGCGGCATTTTAATTTAGCGAATTGTGATGCTAGCGAAATGTTCATGCTTTACAGTATACATGGGGCCGATTTCACTAACCATTTAGAGATGATCGCTAACTTCCGTTATAATCAGTAACTCCAAAAATGATAGCTAAATTATTCAAAATACTCGCTATTTAGCGATCATTTTTGGAGTTAGCGATCAAAACGGGGTTAGCGACCATCGCTAAATGTTAGTGAAATTGGCCCCTGATGTATAATAGAAGTATACATCAGATATGCTACAATGAGCATAATGTGGGAGCTGATAAGTGCATCCTTTTGCTATGGCGGGACACAAATCACCCTGCATTTCCAAAACATTCATGTAGATCAAGAAAATAAGCATGAAGGATGGACTAAGCCGAGCCAGGGATTTCTTGTTTTTAAACGAGCCAAACAAAGCCCTGTTAATCTAAATATTTATAGCCAACAAATCTATCAATACCTGTGCTCTCCACAAAGCTTTTACTACATCCAGTAATTGGATGAATCGAGAGAAGATATCGTGTGTATCCCATCATGCATTGCTTATGGGATTGTTTGTACAGAAAATTATGTAGGTAGTTAGTGATGAAATGCCAACAAATCAATGTAAATTATTGTAATATTATATTCTGGACATGTTTCATCACTAACTACTCACATGACTTCCTGTACAAAATTTCCCGTATGAAGCAATGCATGATGGGATAGTCACGATATCTTCTCTTGGATGAATCTGTCTTTATGGCTTATGTCTGGGGTGAAAGCATCACATGATATTCCCTCAGAGAGCTCAGCAAATGTTAAAACAACAGATCCTCAGCACAATATCAATTTTCTTCAATCAATGTTGTCTTAACATTATTGATAATCAACAACATGAGAAAATCATTTAATCTAGTCTGCGACATCTAATCATAGAGTTATCAAACCATGCATTTGTTAATTATCAATTCCCATCCAAAGTCGTCAAATCCAAACATATATGTTTACCAAAATTAAACTCTAATTTGGGTTTCGATTCATCCATGAAGCGATTTTACACTTTGGTTTTATGTGTAATGTTTTACAGAAACAAAACATATCGTCAAGTTGGTTGCCTCAGGAGACAACGATGTGATATTAAGTCAAGATATGAGTGCTAATTACTCGGCAACGCCTCATCAAACAAGTTATGTCAGTTAGACGAATCAGAGCTTTTAAACTGATGAACGCCGTGCATGGCCCCGCATCAGTTACATATGTTACCGCTCCAAACAGGGTATCAAATTCGACTGGAAACAACAATTGTAGACAATTATCTTGCTGCGGATTTTCTCTTTGCCGAGGTTCTGCGTTGGGATGCCGATAAATTTTCATCGCCTGGCGTCTTCTTCATTGGATTTCTTTTTTATATCCTTCAAGCATCGATGCCAAATATGATATTATATAGTAAAATGTAATCCCTAATAGCGATGCAAATTTACATCTTTTAATTTTCCGAAATCTCTTTGAAACATGATCTTGTTCCTAATCTACAAATTCAAATATATTTTTAATATCTTAAAATATAAATATTACACTGAAATTGAGATGAAAAAACGTACTAGTATCTAAGGAATCAATTTCAATTTTCCTAGGTGCAAGGGGAAGGTAACCCCAAACTGACTGTACAGGGATATGTCCTAAAAATGAGCAGCAAAGTCAAGCAATTTTGCAAAAATTTACCGGTGGTGGAAAATTTAAAATTTGTATGATTTCAAACTTTCCAAAACTATCTCCCAAGATCCCAAGATAGAGCAATTTTTTTCATTTCTAGAAAACTCCCGCCCCCCCCCAAAAAAAAAAAAATGGTTGCTTGGCATCAAATCTGAAAGATTATCAAATCATGGTTTCAAATCTCATCAAGGATAAATTGAAAATGGGCGTTTTTATACAGACCTTTCCCAGAAAATTTTAAACAATAATGGGTTACGGTTTAATAATACAAGGAAAAGTCATTGAAAATCTTCTTTAAAATTCGGAATGTGTTAAAAACTCATGATAGTGTGTCTCTCCATATAATTTGAGTACCCACCCTCCCTGGTGCACTTGTAATAGTCTGAAAGGTGTTGTGATAGGATCAGTTCTTAAACAAATTGAAAAAGGGACTCTATTGCTTCTTTAAAAAAAATTCTTATAAAAAGAAAGGAAATAAATATGTAAAAAATCCTCCTCCCCAGATATTGAAAACGTGAATGTGAAACACATTATTTTTGTTACTTAGCCATATAGTTTTTCTAATAATGTAAATATTCCTGAAGAAGAGATTGTACTTAAAATCCACCATTTCCTGAATACCTCGAATTAGAGTTTAGATAAATTGGTATTCTAATTCTGGTAAATTAGGTAGAGTGTTAGATCATTTAGATGTTGATTGGTATGTAGAAATTGATTAACACTTACCGAGATAATCACTCACACAATTAACATCATTCCGACAAACAATTCAAATTATAGTGTAATTTGATCGGACACATTAAACAATTTTGGTTTGATCACACACAAAAGGATCCCCTTTTATCAATAACCTGACGGCCACATAAAAGTCTTCGCAATAACACATCATTTTTATACAACTCTTTTGAGTTATTGATGGTAAACCACTTCAAATGATATTTAGCAATACAATCAAGTACTCTGCTTTGTGATTAGCCCACTTGACAAGACAAAACCCATCATTTCGTGGAGGTAAGATGAGTAACAAGTATTTAATCAAAACAAAATTTCATTTTTCACTTTTGTAGACATTGTTATCATATAAAAAAATAAAACTCTTGACAAACCACTTTGCATATGAATATTTGTAAGAATACATTCCACTTGGTTTCAGCAAGCTTGTCAATTTCAATGCTTCAAGAAGAGATAGCAATTTATCAAAAACTCATGTTTAGAGGAGTACTCATCATTTGAACATTTTCTTGATGCATAATTCAGTTAAATCTGAGCACATTGCATGGAATGCATAAAACATGTTTGATATTAAAGTACGACAAATGAGCTGTTCTCTAAAAACGTATTATTCTACACCAAGCACATCGACTGTTTTAGAAAACACTGCTCATCTGGAAGCCATTTTGGATTTATTTTTATCTTTCTTGATCTCCCGAGTCACAATTTTTTTGACATGACAGTGTCTGCGCACCTGTGCCTTTTACCAGCTTTTATCACTAGCCTCAACTCCCATGGCACAATTCAGGACATGGCCTATTCAACATGAAATCATGTAGTGAATTCAAATGATGGCGGGGGATGAGGCTTAATAATCAAAGCACGTACACCTTTACCTTGTACCTGAGTAAAGCCATATTGATGTGAACTATTTCTTGGAGAACATTACTTATGAAGACAGCGAGACCTTCAACATCTGATAGTTTCCATAACTGCAGGTAATAAGCAATGTATTCAAATCGAAATTACATCTATTGGCAACCGCCATCACTTGAATATTGATTGCAAAACTGCAAAATGATGCCATTCTTCCCAATCTCTACTATTCAACTAACACATGTATGGATACAAGTTCTATTTTTGAATAACCTATTTAATTTGTAACTTTTCAAAAGAAGATTTCAGAAAAAAGCTAAGCTACTTTCTTATGTATATACGCAATATGTTTTTAACAACTATATTTCTTATAAGTTAACAAAATGGATTAAACACACAAAATATACCAATTTCCTGTCCCACATCAATTTAGCAAACCTCGCATGCAATTCTAATTCCCGAAAAATGCAACACTAAAACATAGACACTTTTTATGATGAAAATGGGAAGAGCTGTAACTCCTCCATAAAGACAAGAACATAGGAGCAACGAGAATAATAAGAGCATATTCAGCTGTATATGAGCACATCTCCTGCGGGGTTCGCCCTCCCCGCTATCCATCTGCGTAAATACAACTCTTGTATGAATTCTTTACATTCCTCATCTCCTCATATTCCTTCCTGTACACAAATTAGCGACATGCGTTTAATTTGTCGCATTCTAAGTGAGGTAATTTGCACAGTCAAAATAAGGTGGTAATCTGTGTAAGCTCTGACTGAGTAAACCTAGCCTAATCGCTGCACTTCCTCTTAATAACACACAAATCTTGAGGCCACTGATGAGGAGTGTTGACGAGAGAAGCAGAAACAGGCAAAACCACCTCCTAATATGGACTGAAATATTGATTTTAATCACAAAACCTGAAACTACGCCTGGATGTAATTAGTCGCGATGATATAAAAAACATCATCAAATTTTCTTTTGTTTTTACTAAAATATGGTAAGAATCTCGACAAAAAGTGTATAAAGAAAAAGTTGCTTTTACAGGCAGCATTCTGGAAGTAATCCAGCGAGCTAGCGCTCTAATAGGATGGTGCTGACAGATGCACTCTTTGCTACGTAATTGGCCAATGCAGGTTATTATTAGTTTGGATGCATTTGCGCATGCATCGATAGTTGTGAGATACCACGGAAACCTGTTATTAACTACGAAGCAAATTTGGAAAAGGTGAGTTTAAAATATATTGGATGAAATTTCTAGTGGCCAGCTCACCTGTTTCAGAATCTCAGTCAGCACTGGGGCAATCCGATAGAGAAAATCAATAATGAAAGGTCTTCATCTAAATCTTATCAGATAAATGTTTGGTAGTAAGATGCGGAGGCAGGTGATGACCTCTTTCCTCTGACTCTGACCAACGGCTTATATTGACCTGAACAATGATACCTCTGACACCAAGTATACCTTTGACCGGAGACAGACACATTTTGGGACTCCAAATCTGACCATTTTAATATACTCCTTCTTTGCTTTAACTCATAATTAACTTTTAGCTAATTTTTATTACATAAACCATGACCTCTCATTTTGAGATAATAGTTGGACACAGTGTTTAGTGCACTTTCATGGTTTTTGGTCCCGTCTTCATTTCTCTCTAAACAATCTGTTAGGAAATAAAGGATGAAAAGCATATGCCTAAATTTGAATAGAGGCCCTCCCACATCCCAAACCCATGTCCACTCATGGCATGCCATCACAAAGTCGTTAGCTCAATAACCCTTTTCTATGAATATTAAATTTTGTACTTGGTACATTTTCAGGACTATACGAAAACGTTTTTGGAAGAGGAAGCAAGATTTAGAACAAGAGTGATATTCTGTTTAGCTGGGATCAAGCTGCTCACATCTTCATGCACTCTGAGGAAACTCTCCTTTAATAAACTCTCCATTCTATAACTCTTCAACATCAAATTCACTATCATATTCAAGACATAATGTTGATATGCTTCATAATACCGAATCCAAAATAAAGTAACCGGAGACTCAATAAAGTAAAATGACTAATAATACAGGAATTTTTAAATGGCTTAAGGTGATGTATAAATTATAAGACATGAATATGGGTATGAATGGGTCATCTCGGTGTGAAATCACTGTCAACTGCAAACAAAGGATGAATTTCTTTCCATAAATCACAAAAAAAAACCTAAATGTGATATGACAAGAAATTGATGAAACTTGATAAATAGATCCAATTTTATGCAATATTCAGATAAGATCACTTTTCCTGCAGAAATTCATAGTTTTTTTCATCATATGGTAGGGGAGAATCTCTAGGTATACCAAATATCATATCCTCCAATCTTTATTTATGTTATGCTATACATCATCTTGACAGATCTCTATGAGAAATTGTCATCAATTCATGTTTTGCATGGTTGTATTACTGTTCTATTTCGGATTTCTAGATCTCAAGAGGATAGATTTCATCAGAAATAGGCTGCGTTTGTGAACCAAAATTCTGATTTTGCTCTAGTTCATCACATATATTCGTCTGTAATTTTAAGCTTTATTAGATTGAGCTTTGATGTATATTATTGTGTTGAAATCATAGATTTAAAGGGGAGATACCAGGCTTTGTATACCAGCCCGTGTACTGGCATCGTCAGCCATGGAGGTCAAATTGGGGGTATTCGGGTCCACTCGAGACGAGCCGAATCTTGAACGACCGTAAGCGGGCGCTATATATTTGTTATTGTGCGTCTTCCAAGACCTCAGCAGAGATGCGTAATTTAAGTGCATCTTATCCAGTATGCACAAGATTTACGCAGACAGTGCGCCTAAGCAAAACAGACGCAAAAGATCATGGACACGCTAAAGTTGCGACAAGTCCCAACTCAGCTTTGGTGAAAACCCGAATACCCCAAATTTTGCCTCCATGCCGGGATAAAAATGGCGGCATGCCTTGTATCTCCGCTTTAAATCTATGGTTGAAATACAGCAAACTCAATTTTGCACAATTTTTGAATTATGACTCCTCCATCACAAAGGATCAGCAAATTTGGCAAACTTCATTTTGCACTTGAGGTGAAAAAATTGGCCAATTGACTTGCAGATTCATAATATTGTGAGAACTGTAACAATTCATTTGGAAAAAACAGAGCAGAAAAATGGGGGGAAAAACTGACGATCCCAACAGATAATCAACAGAATAAAAATTCCCTTTTAAAAAAGGAAAGCCAGCCTGTCACACTTTAGATATACTCTGCTCAAATTGTATATATAACAGCATTTAGGAAAGAAACATGTAGGAAATTATTCCTGTAAAAATCCATTTATTTAGCATAATAATATAGCCGAGTGAAGTTTTTTTAACTGATATGTTGCACAATGAAAAGATCCCACGGCTATCAAAGTTGTCACAATGTGATGGAATGGCACATAATCATTAACATTTTATGTTGATGTCATAAGGTCTTGAAGTCCTGGCTTGAAGCACCTTAAACCTGGTCAGACAAAACAGATTCAGATTTGATTGGCTGGCTTAGCGGTTGCTAATTAGAAAGCATATAAATGTCTTTTGTCTTAACATCCTTAAATACTCATCCAAAATTACTCATAAAGGTAGAATGCTGCCTGTAAAAGCAAATCACAGTCTCGTTTTCCAAATAAATACTGGAATGACTTTCAACCAAATCCAAACTAATAGCCAGCCCTTCCGCCTGGCAAAAAAATATGGTTTACTGATCTTTGAATGGCTTACCACAGATGAACATCTTTCACTTCATGACAACCTTTGACAGGCTCCAACTTGACTTATAGATGTTGTGTTGAGTTTGGTCATTTTAATCCTTATAATATAGTCATCATCCTTTAATTTAAAAAATACAAATGACAAGAGGCTAACTTGAGAAACACAGTTACAATAATAGCTCCAAAAGTAAATTCCATAAACTTTCCTCTTTTGAATAGTATTTTTTAAACTAGGTCCAGACACCCCTTCACCCTTATTGTCTTCCTACGATGTAATAAGAGAATTGCCAAACCATGCCAAAAGCTAAAAAAGTGACATTAATTTTTTCCTACATCAGGTGTAGTCCTGGAGGGCAAATGTGAAAAATTTTCTCGCATATACTCAGCCAAATTCTTTTTTCTTCTTTAAATGAGGACATCATAACTAGTGCACTGCTACTTCTTTGCAAGAAATATGTCTGCATATTATAAGTAAGTTCCGTCAGGTATTGAGCAAGTAATGAGTAAATTTTTCACGTCCAATGCAATCTACAATGCAAGAGTTTGAAAAAAGAACTTTTGAATGCAACATGTTATCAAACTGTCTTGAATCATTGTACAGAAACAGTTCCGACACGATCTCAACAAGAATTGAATTAAGCTTGATAAGTATGTTACATGATGACGGTACGTGATCACACGTGCCATGGATTGCAGTAGACTACATCAAGCTAAGGAGCAAGGTGTTCTACTTCAAATGAAGTGACAAAAGCTTCATGATATTAATTTGGCAACAGACTGAAGTAAAATATCTCAACTTAAAAGGCCTACGCATACCACCTGCTCATATAGACAATGGCAGTGTAAGCTATCTAAACAAGACTACAAATATAACTAGACTTAGACCTGTCTCTGAAGAGACAGGGACCCTGCCGATTATCTTTTTTTTATGTATGTGACCTCTGCATGCATAAATCATAATTTGACCTTTCATATGACCTTTGCCCCCAGGGAAAGGTCAGACAACAGGTCACAATTGCTGCTCCAAGACAAACAATTTGTCCCTAAATGTTGCCACAGAACCTGAAATGATGCTTGGTGTTGAATGGAACTTTACTTGGGCCACAGTGGTCAGCAAACACCTGTAAAATATGCCTTGCAAAAATGTATCTAATTGTATATTGTTGTATATATGAATATTTTAAATTAACCGTTCTCAACTATGGATGAGATCAAATTTAAATATAATAAAAAATCCATATATTTTCATCATGATTTATTTTGTATGTGTACATAATCCTACTTGCATAACATTTGTACAACCACCAGCTAGTGCCCCATGCTTTAGTGATGCTTTTGTGATTTTACCGTAGGACCTCCAAAACGTTTAGTAATTTATGAACGAATTCAGTGCACTGGCATTCTGGAAGCATCACTACATGTATTTCAGTTTTGCAATAGCTTCACAGAGATCACATGATGAACATAATGATGTAATTTTTACAAGTGATAACTACACCACCAAGGAGCAGAGAAATCAGGTCCTCTCCTAGGAACCTTCAAGGCATCATGGAAACGGCCATTTTATCAATTCAGTGGATGCTTTGAATAATTGTAAATATTGTGAATGACTGTAAAGATTACATAGTTCAGCCAATGGCTAAAATGCTTAATTTGTTAATGAACCTTGAAAGAGAAATTATATGGTAAAAGGCAACTCTATGGTGCTATTTTAAAGCAAAGAGAAACATTTTACAAGTTCCAACCTGCTTTTATATCTATATGTGAAAACCAAAGTCACAAAAACTGGGTCTTTTTCTTTATAATATCCCAGTTCTGTACAAGAAAAGGCCTAAACTAAAGTATTTCTCTGCCATCAGCAATACTGCAATAACTAAATCATTTTTAGCGAAATTCATGTTTTAGTCAAAAAGCAGTGCTGCTCATGAAAGTTTTCAATATCAACAACATTTTTAATAAATTTTTTCATCTTTAAACAAAATGTTCAAGTATATCAAAACAGACGAAGATGAAATTTCAAGAAAACTTAAGGGAAGTAGACAATAGAAAATCTGCTTCAATTGATTAGCCTTTTTACTCCTTTTATATGTGACATCTGTGTGACAAGAAAATCTCATTATCATTAAAAAGAAGGCAGATAGAGCAAACATGGACTGAGTGACTGGAGACAATAAGTCGAAAGAACGCCTGCAATCCAAGCAAGTAGGGCAAGCCCTCTTCATCCAAGACGTCACTTTCAATTGACGACCCGCTGTTTGCAACTTCACACTGCCAGCAATATCACCAAGATTTAATTTGATGTACAAGACAAGAAACTATCATTTGCCACTTTATGTTTTGTGACAACTTTACCGCCTGGGTGAGGGAGTGGAATTCAGCAGGGTTGAATTTGCCTACCACCCATTTGGTAATTATAATAAGACTTATTTTTATTTCATTACTCAAAGTTTGACTCAACGTTTCTGTCATAAACTGGATAAATCTACTGATGATGAGCACAAAGGTATTTTGGGTTATCCAGAGGTCATGATTTCAGCCATGATTAGTGTGATAAGATGACCCAAAGGTGCAAATTTTGTCATGAATTGAGATAGAACTATCTGATTTATTCCTAAATACTTTCGTATCGATTGATATATTAGATGACAGACAGCTTTAAACAAGATTGTTTCAGAACATTGCATCAGAAATATATTACATTTTCTTTGTTCTTTCAAAAACTACAGAAGGTGAGTTTTAATAAAAATAGTGTTCAAAAATATCAAACCAATTAGTGTGTCTAACAATAAAGTACATCTTTCATTTATTTTTTGACACTTTCAATCACTTTTATATAAATTTCAAATATTTGCAATCATAGCTTGTAGCTTTTCGTTTCAAAATCCTTGACTCTTTCGAGTCAATTGCACAAACTTTGAATCAATTAAAGCAAAAACAATGCAGCGAAGGTAATTGCGAGAAATAAATTACTCTTTGTGAAGTTGTCGTGATGGAGAGACGTGTCACATTGGATTATGATGTTGGATTATGCAGACTGAAACCGTCTGGTGAACACACTAGTTAAATAATTTAGGTGGAATATAGAGTGCTGGACGTGGAATCAATTGACCAAAACAAAATGGCCTCTGTTCAATTACAAAGTGTTGAAAACACTACAATCCTCAGTCAACATTCATATAACGAAGATCAAACATTTAACGAAAGGCAAATAAATCTTTTTATGCTTTTATAATGAAAACTAGGTCTATCTTGATATAATGTGAGCGCTTTAATTGAAGCATATTATATCCATCTGATGTCACTCTATTTGGTTTAGTAACTGATAAGCGCAAAAAACTGGGTCACTGTCTTTGCTCCTGTCTTCTGCTATTGTTTGGCTGCTTGGTCTTCGCTAAGATAATTGTGCATCACGTTATCAAGATCAAAAACACAGGGCATATTGCCTGAGATATTGCGAACAAGCTAGCGACAACTATGGTGTCAAGAGGCACCCTTCTGCATACCAATTCAGTGCTCTATGCTATTTGTCCCTCTTGGCCTTAAGGACCTTCCTGTTTACCACAATACAAAAGATGCAAAGGAATTTATGAATAATTTAAGTTCAGAATTTTTGGTCCAAATTTGATGCACAAGTTTCAGAAAATTTCAAAGTGAGAAGAACGAAAATCTGCTGCATTCTCTTATACCTACAAAAGTATGGTTGGTAATCAATGTTGTCACATGTGTTTTAAGCTTAAGCTTGGAAATTTTTAAAAAGAAGGTGCTTTATTATTAGCATGGTCCTATGTGAAGGCAATTTTGATTATTGTTAATGTACGAAGTTGCTGTGAATATGATTTAGCTGACTTTTATTGACTTCTCATTGAAATTGGACACATTTTATAATGGCTTAAATAAAAAGAGAAATTCATGATCTATAGTTAGAATTATCTATTCCAAAGTAGTATGCATATTTTAAAAAACATAGTATATCAAGATACCTCTACCATATGTTTTTCAAATATAATATAAGGAAAATACCAAGCCATGCTGAAAGCTTTACAAAGTAATATTTATTTCTTCCCACATCAAGTGTGGTCCTGGAGGGCAAATGTGAAATGTTTTCTTGCAGAAAATCGAGCACAAGACCCTTTTTCTTTTCAAACAAGGACATCATAGTGAATTGCTACTTCCTTACAATATTTGTGCATGTAATAAGTTCCATCAGGTATTAAGCAAGTATATGAGTGAATTTTTCACGTCTAATGCCATCTACAATGCAAGAGTTTGAAAAGAAAACTTTTGAATGCAACATGTTATCAAACTGTGTTGAATCATTGTACAGAAACAGTTCCGACACGATCTCAACAAGAATTGAATTAAGCTTGATAAGTATGTTACATGATGACGGTACGTGATCACACATGCCATGGATTGCAGTAGACTACATCAAGCTAAGGAGCAAGGTGTTCTACTTCAAATGAAGTGACAAAAGCTTCATGATATTAATTTGGCAACAGACTGAAGTAAAATCTCTCAACTTAAAAGGCCTACACATACCACCTGCTCCTATAGACAATGACAGTCTAAGCTATCTAAACAAGACTACAAATATAAATAAATAGTATACAACAGGAAAACACTGCCTACAAAGGCAGTTTTGTTCCAAACTCTGCCTCTGTTTGCAGACACCACACTTTCCATTCAAGAAACATCTCCAGTTTGAAAGCAAATTGTTTGACCCACTTGACAGAAACTTGGCTATGCAAATGAACTTCCAATCAATACATTTTAACTTTCCTCATCTATAATGTGGTTACATAGAAATGCTACTAACTATTATAAACTGACACCTAGTAAAACAAATTCTCACACATGAGTTGATACACCCAGGGGGAGTCTATATAAAAAATCATATGCACATCCTGATAACACATACCCTGATATCTTGTCAAATACTCCTAGTAAACACATTATCTTTCAGCTGATCTGCCAACAAGACCTAAAAAAACTTTGCTCGCTTACGGTGCGGAAGGTCCCGAGTTTAAACCCTGATGGTACCAAAAGTTGAGGATTCCCTTGGACAAGGACCTAACTGTACTGCTAATTGTCTCATAGAACCTCGTAAAAAACTCGGGAAGCTGATCGGGGCAGCGATGGTGCTTATGTAGGCTGATCAAGGTTCAGCGTCCCTAGATGTTGCCACAGAACCTGACATAAAACTTGGTGTTGAATGGAACTTTACTTGGGCCTCAGTGGTCAGCAAACACCTGTAAAATATGACGAGGAACAAATCAACTCAATTCCTTTCAAACCTATTTTAACAACATACTTATGATATTAACATTTAACAAGTTACAACATCATGTTTTCAAAATAAAACTTTGTGTACATTACATGAATGAAAGCTGTTGGATAAAATTTAATTCATCTATTAACTGAATTGCCTTGCAAAAATGTATCTAATTGTATATTGTATATATGAATATTTTAAATTAATCATTCTCAAACTATGGATGAGATCAAATTTTAAAAATAATAAAAAATCCATATATTTTCATCATGATTTTATTTTGTATGTGTACGTACTCATACTTGCATAACATTTGTACACCAACCAGCTAGTGCCCCATGCTTTAGCGATGCTTTTGTGATTTTACCGTAGGACCTCCACGGCGTTTAGTAATTTGCGAAGAGTTCAGTGCACTGGCATTCTGGAAGCATCACTACATGTGTTTCAGTGTTGCAATAGCATCACAGAGATCACATGATGAACATAATGTAATTTTTACAAGTGGTATCTACAACATCAAGGAGCAGAGAAATCTGGTCCTCTCCTAGGAACCTTCAAGGCATCATGGAAATGGCCCTTTTATCAATTCAGTGGATGCTTTGAATTATTGTAAATTTTGTGAATGACTGTAAAGATTCCAACTTACTCTAAGATACGGGTAAGATACCTCTACCCTATGTTTTTCAAATATAATTAAGGAAAATACCAAGCCATGCTGAAAGCTTTACAAAGTGATATTAATTTCTTCCCACATCTAGTGTGGTCCTGGAGGGCAAATGTGAAATGTTTTCTTGCAGAAAATCGAGCACAAGACTTTTTTTCTTTTCAAACGAGGACATCATAGTGAATTGCTACTTCCTTACAATATTTGTGCATGTAATAAGTTCCATGGGAAGTAGACAATAGAAAATCTGCATCAATTGATTAGCCTTTTTTCTCCTTGTATATGTGACATCTGTGTGACAAGAAAATCTCATTATCATTAAAAAGAAGGCAGATAGAGCAAACATGGACTGAGTGACTGGAGACAATAAGTCGAAAGAACGCCTGCAATCCAAGCAAGTAGGGCAAGCCCTCTTCATCCAAGACGTCACTTTCAATTGACGACCCGCTGTTTGCAACTTCACACTGCCAGCAATATCACCAAGATTTAATTTGATGTACAAGACAAGAAACTAAATCATTTGCCACTGTATGTTATGTGACAACTTTACCGCCTGCGTGAGGGAGTGGAATTCAGCAGGGTTGAATTTGCCTATCACCCATTTGTTGAGCACAATAAAACTTATTTTCATTTCATTGCTCACAGTTGGAATCAACATTTCTGTCATAAACTGGATAAATCTACTGATGATGAACACTAGAGTATTTTGGGTTATCCAGAGGTCATGGTTTCACCCATGATTAGTGTGATAAGATGACCCAAAGGTTCAAATTTTATCATAAATTGAGATAGAACTATCTGATTTATTTCCTAAATACTTTCATATCAGTTTGATGGATATATTGAATGACAGACAGCTTTAAACGAGATTGTTTAGGAGCATTGCATCAGTAATTTATTACATTTCCTTTGTTCTTTTCAAATTTACAAAAGGAGAGTTTTACTAAAAATAGTGTTCAAGAATATCAAACCAATTAGTGTGGCCAACAATAAAGTACATCTTTCATTTATTCATTGACACTTTCAATCACTTTTATATAAGTTTCAAGTCCAAATTAAATGCTTGAATCACAAAAAGAAAATGTTGTACAAAAGATTGAATAATAAGACTTAACGATAGAAAGCCTTTGTAATTTAACAAAATATTTATAGACAACAAAATATTTATAGACGAGGCATTTTTCTGACTCCACCATATTGTTTCTTCACCTTGAACTTCACTTGAATTAAACTCGTCAGAATATTTGATTTGCAATCATAGCTTGTAGCTTTTCGTTTCAAAATCCTTGACTCTTTCGAGTCAATTGCACAAACTTTGAATCAATTAAAGCAAAAACAATGCAGCGAAGGTAATTGCGAGAAATAAATTACTCTTTGTGAAGGTGTCGTGACGGAGAGACGTATCACGTTGGATTATGACGTTGGATTATGCAAAATGAAACCGTCTGGTGAACACACTAGTTAAATAATTTAGGTGGAATATAGAGTGCTGGACGTGGAATCAATTGACCAAAACAAAATGGTCTCTCTTCAATTACAAAGTGTTGAAAACACTACAATCCTCAGTCAACATTCGTATAACGAAGATCAAACAGTTAACGAAAGGCAAATAAATCCTTTTATGCTTTTATAATGAAAACTAGGTCTATCTTGATATAATGTGAGCACTTCAATTGAAGCATATATTTCCATCTGATGTCACTCTATTTGGTTTAGTAACTAATAAGCGCAAAAAACTGGGTCACTGTCTTTGCTGCTGTCGTCTGCTATTGTTTGGTTGCTTGGTCTTCGCTAAGATAATTATGCATCACGTTATCAAGATCAAAAACACAGGGCATATTGCCTGAGATATTGCAAAACAAGCTAGCGACAACTATGTTGTCAAGAGGCACCCTTCTGCATACCAATTCAGTGCTCTATGCTATTTGTCCCTCTTGGCCTTAAGGACCTTCCTGTTTACCACAATACAAAAGATGCAAAGGAATTTATGAATAATTTAAGTTCAGAATTTTTGGTCCAAATTTGATGCACAAGTTTCAGAAAATTTCAAAGTGAGAAGAATGAAAATCTGTTGCATTCTCTAACACCTACAATAAATAGTATGGTTGGTAATCAATGTTGTCACATCTCCTCGGAAATAAGGGTGTCATAAATTGGTGGTTTTCACCAGGGCTTGAACCAGGGACCTCTCGCATCCCAATCCCGTGTCCACCTATACCAAGCCATCCGAGGGGCGCTGCCTAGGCAGCGATTTCGTGCCCATATAGGACCCTGTCTATGACGTATTTGGACTTAGGCAATTTTGGTGATTTGCTCTTGTAGCTTTTTGTAACCTTTGGGAGCTTTAGGGTTATGTGTAAAGTCATCCAGTCACTTATTAACCCTAACCTCCTATCTACCCCTTTTCGTTCTCAGCTTATCTCCTCGGAAATAAGGGTGTCAAAAATTGGTGGTTTCCACCGGGGCTCGAACCAGGGACCTCTCGCTTCCCAATCCTGTGTCCACCTATACCAAGCCACCCAAGGGGCGCTGCCTAGGCAGCGATTTCGTGCCCATATAGGACCCCCGTCTATGACGTATTCGGACTTAAGCGTTTTTGGCGATTTGCTCTTGTAGCTTTTGTAACCTTTGGGAGCTTTAGGTAGATACTTCACTTACCCAGTAAATGGGTGGTGAACGGTGATATTTCACACCGCTGACCTACTTACACATAACACATTAGCTCAAATTCAAGCAGGCGTGACTCAAACCGGGCTTGGATGTTTTGCTTTGACGCTTAAATAGAGTGTTTCTAGATACTTTTTCTACAGTTTTTCTGATTTACTCGCAATATGATTTACCACTTTCAAGCGAAAATATGTTATCGGGAAGAAGCTTTTGCCGGAGCATAACCACTAGTATGTAGAAAAAAATTCTTATGTGTTATTGCAGAGTTATTGATTTTTGAAAAGTTGTCGAATTTTTTTGAATGTGAAGAATAGAAAATTTCAGATGTCTACAAGTTATATGCACATCCATACATATTCAAGAATTTTTTAAATATGTCTGTGTAAAAAAATGTTATTAAACAACAATAGGCAAAATTTTGGTGAAAAAATGCGCCTGTTTCTCTTGCAATTCCGCCCAACGTATAGTGTTTAAAATTTGTTTGATATCTGCGACGCCCAATTTTGCACAGCCTTGGCATGATGACAATTTACAAGGACACAGAAAAGTACAATAAATTAAAACAAACTTGGGGGACAGTGTATTTTGACAGGGGAACCATCCGCCTGCCATAACACATTATGAGATCTAGACGGGTCTCGAGACTTGCAATGTAGCCTATAGGGTATCAGAATCCAGCTATTGCTCTGCATAGAGTTACAATAGGGTATCGAGTATGGCATTTCATCCTCAGATAGGGCAAAAGTGTTCCATCTTAAATTTGTTTAAATGGATTTCAGTTATGATTATGTATTAAGTTTGGTAATAACTCTTTGGTCACATTTTCGTATGATTTTAGACAGGGTATTCATTTGAACTGGTATGGCCCAGGATAGGGTATCCATTCATACAGATATAGTAAAATAAGGGTCTCAGATAAGATGATTTCACTCATTTTGGTCAATTTTTGGTCTTGTATGGCCACCAAAGGAAACTTTGGCACGCAAGTGGTTACCCGATACAAATATCAGCTACCCCCGTGAAACAAACAAGTTAAAAACTATAAGTATTTTAAGGTAGCTCTAACGGCTATTTACACATGTCAGAAAATTAGCTATAAAGTGAATAGCTTTTGGTAATGGGAACCAAAACCTATTTCCATTTAAGGGGTGAAAGCACATCACTCATTGTTGCATTTTTGCAAATTTATTTTGTACCATAACTTTTGAACAAAGTGCTTAAAGTTAATAAAAGTATACATTTCTAGAAAGGAATTTTCACAAGGAACATGATGGTGATGTTGATTTTTGACCAAAAATC
>JXSR01S054669.1:71922-83384 GCA_000969725.1 Ophiothrix spiculata | reverse complement strand
TCTGATAGGCCTGACTGTAGATCATTCAAATTGGGTCCTAATTCCATCGACAACGTGTGCATGTTCCCAAATGCAATCTGAATTGACATGAATCATTTTGCGCATAACACAGTGATCCTGTCGATGACTAGTCCATCCAGGTGGACCTCGCAAGCAAACACAAAGCATACGGCGCTTGTGAGGTCCATCAAGATGGACTAGTTGATGCAGAATGTCATGCAGAATACACTGAAAGTACTCATATGTTGGGCGGAGTCAAATCACAATTGCATTTCTGAATGTGATAGTTATCTTTTTGAGATGCACCTATGTACCAACTTCATATTGATCCATCCCTAGGTACCTGGCCAAGAAATATGAGACGGAGGAGGTCAATACTCTCTGGTTCTCAGGAAGTTGCATTTGATCCTGTTTTGATCCCTGCTCCCCAACTCCAAACAGAAAAAAAAAGACAAGCAGCGGAATTAGATGACTCACTACAATGGATTGTTAAGTACAGATAACATGTCTTATATCAATCTCACAGATAGGCAGCTTCTGTTATCTTTGGGTTTATCATTGCTCTGGTTAGCTTTAGATCCAGAAATAGATTTTGATTTTCACTGATGAAGATGCAACCCATTATAGAAGAGTGTGACTTTAATGCTGTTATTTACAACAGGAATTGGAACAAATGTCTACCTGAACTGATATTTTGACGCATGTAAAGCATAGCCAAGGAAGTAATAGGGGTGCCCCCGGGGGGGTACTTAGTACAAAAGTGGTTATGGGGACGTGCCGCAAATTCGGGTAGCAAAATCAGGCTCTCTGGTATTTCAATCGGTCCCTTTTCTTGCCAAAATGTGGTATTTTGATGGGTCACTTTTCAAAATTTTCCAAAATTTGCGCCAAATGGCGCAAATTTTGACATTTCTTCACAAAAACTTTAGCCAAAATAGCGCAAATTTGGGCGAAAAAATGCGATTTTTGATCAAACTTGACTCAAAATTTGGAAGATTTGGTATATGGATGGGTCCCTTTTTCTTGAAAATTGGTATTTGGATGGGTGGCTTTTCAAATTTCCCTGCGGCACGTCCCTACCCGAACCAAACTTGAGTACCCCCCCCGGGGGGGTGCCCCACCTGGTATAACTGGCCCATTTCTTGCTACAAAATGGATCAAAATGTGGGTCAAAAACTGGGCTATGAAGACAAACTTGAAGGTCAAGTCAATTATTATGGGAAAAAAACAATCAGGCTACAGGCCTGGATCATTGAGAAATGTTGTCCTCAGTGCTATAGGCCTATACAATTCACAGGCATTGCATGCATTGCTTCTAAATGGGATTATTTGTACAGGAAATTATGAAACATGCTTAAAATATATTATGTCTGACTTATGGTACTGCTTTACTCAAAACTTTATATTAATGAATTACATATTCAGGGGCCTGTAACAACATGATTATGACAATCTACTTTGGTTTAGGACCATTTCATCACTAAATACTCACATAAATGTCCTATGCAAAAACTACCATAGGATGCAGTGCATGATGGGATACACAAAGTGCAAAATTAGCAAAGAGGCAAAACAACTGAATCCCAACAGGCTATGTTCAACACTTCATGATTTCAATCCAACACATTACAAGAAAAAAAATTTTATGGAGGTGTGCCATGCAGACTTTGCGATAAGGACCGTTCGCTATACCTAAAAAAAGGCAATTTTGCAACCCTTCACCATACCATTTTTCCTCAAAAAACACCCAATTTGGACCAAATTGGGTGCTTTTTAAGACAATTTTCCCCCAAAACACCTAATTTTTCCATTTGGGCGCATTAGGTCTGTGACAAAAACCCACCCATCGATATACCTAAAATGGCGAAATTGTACCCCAAAACCGTGGCACATACACGTATATCAACCTAATGTGAGAACCCCCCCTGGGTGACTGGTACTTCTTCAATCTTGGGAAAAAGACAAACTTAATTTTGTTAAATAAGAAGTAGGCCAACTTCAATAAATGTCTTGAGTTTTTCGTAGTTCAGCAAGAGTGACCGACACAACACTACAAACAACTGCTTGATAAAATTACGAGTTTTATTGCACCACTTAAGATCCAGCCAGGTACAACAAATAGTCCAACCGTCATTTAAATTAACAACACAAATTCCTAAGGCATGTTGCCTGCCAGGACGAACGCAAAATACACATTAAACTGGCCAGCCACACACAACACGCATTAATGACTGAATTACGACTACCAAATGTTTGGGCAAGTTTTAAAAGCAATTTAGTTTATGACGGCCGGAACTTGGAATTAATTTTATTGCCCTATAGGCTGCTAAGTTTAGCATGGAATTAAGGTTTCCTCTAACATTTAGAATGCATCGGCAGCATCTCTGGGATGGAGCAGCATCACTAGTGAGAGTCATGGCGTTGAGCACCCAGGGGTGAGGGGGGAGGCACTCACATATTTAGCCAAACAGGAATGTGCTGCTCTAATGGGTCGCTTTTATACAAGAAATTCTTAAACTTGGGTCTCGTTTTTTACCAAAAAAATCCTTAAACATGAGTTGACTTTTCTGACTGAACCAAAAAAATTGTCAGTTTTTGCATGGAAAAAACCTAAAATCACTAAATTTGTGAAAAATAGGCCTTATATAAAGGAAAATCCTAAAAAGGGTACCCTTTTTGGCCAAATCACCCTTAAAGATGGTTAGGGGTTTCTAGGCTCAAGTGGCACACCCTGTCCAACTCTAATTTGAGTACTTCCTGGGATTTATGGAATCACTCAATTACTCAGTCCTAATCTCCAAAAATCTCAGGTGACTCAATTCCATAATTTTTGCTCAAATACTTGATTGCAAAAACTGTTCGCATGGCAATTTGCTTGAGTAAATCCTTGAGTGACGACAATCCTCAATAAAACTTAACATTATACCAAAGCCCTTACATGACATTAGCCAACCAAGAAATCTTTAAGCAAATCGCAGGACAAAACTAAGTGTCCCCTTGGGATGGTAATATACATTTTCTGCATTTATGTTTTCTCATTAACAATTTCCATTCATACGGAACCATCATTTCCATTTTGTCTAGCCATATCAATGCTATTCATCAGTGCTGTATATTGCCGGACTTTCGTATCAACAACAAACGGAATATCCTGTCCAAATATGTGACAGGTTGAAAATTAAATCAGAATTCTTAAACAAAGTAAACTTCATTATGGGAAATAATTGGATGCAACAACAAACAAACTCGATCCTTAAAACCATGAGTGTCAAACAAGCCTTAGCTCCTTGCAGGATTAGAGTTGATACAAATATTTATTTGAATGATCTTCTTACCAAAAAATATTTGGTTTTATTCAGAAAGTGTAGTGTTTCCCTTTACAAATCTTTGAAATCTTCAGTATGTAGTGAACAAAAAAAAAATGAGTTTTTTGATAGGATGAGGTTCTTTTATGCATCCAAAACAAGATTCAATTTATCTTTTATTATAACTCACATTACACGACTAAGTTTCCAACAGTCGAAGTCTTGACTATTTGTAATAGTCATGACTAGTGGTCATTGACAGTTGATAGTCATGACTATTTGTAATAGTCATGACTATCAACTGTCAATGACCACTAGTCGACTAATTCATTTCTGCTACAAACCACACAAGTTTTCCTTCAGAATCTACATGTAGAGATTGCATTTTTTAAAACTGTGCATAGTTTTTCAAACATTAGGTATCTTCAAAATGGGTTAAATTTTCTTAGAGGAAGTTATTAAATTTTGTCAAACCTGGAGCTAACTGGATGACAAGTTCATGTTTGGGACATTTTCCAGTGCCAATCAAACTTTAACAATAGTCGAAAAGATAGACAAAGTCATGACTATTTGATACCAATTAGTCGTCTATTTAAAAAGTGGTAGTCTCAAAACATACCTTCAGAAAGTGAAACTTTGGAATTGGAAAGACTACTTTTTCAATTTATGCTTTGATTATTATGCAATTAGATATATCTTAGCACAGGATCCAATATTTCTAAAGGTACATAATTGCAAACAATTAGATATTTTTAAAAGATTTAAATTAACAACAAACTTTTTTTCAAATACAGCACTTGTATTTTAAACCTTAACAGTGTAAAATCGTACGAAACCATTGACATTGAAGATATCATGGCACCCTAAAAAAACATTAAAAAGAAATACTTTGCAAAATAAAGCACCCAACAAATAAAATATGTTTACAGTAACCATATCTGTAATGAAGCATTGAAGATAACGTAAAGCATCATTACTAAGGGAATAGCAGTGATGCTAGAGTAATGGGCCCTATATGCATGCAGCTCCACAAAATATTTATGTCACCATCTACTTTTTATCAGACAAGTCAAATTTGTGATAAAAACACTGCATTTCAACATGTATGAGATAGAAACACTAATGGTTTCTCCAAATGTCCTCCTTGATGGAAAATGTATTGAAAACAAAAACGAAGGCTCATTATATCAAGCACCTCATCAGCAATCCAGCAAGATTATTGCAATCAAGAGAAGATACCGTGACTATCCCATCATGCACTGCTTCCTATGGGAAATTTTGTGCAGGAAGTCATGTGAGTGGTTAGTGATGACACATGTCAAAATCGCAAGAATACAACAATTTACATCAATTTAGGGTCATTTCATCACTAACTACCGACATGATTTCCCATACAAACAATCCCTTAGGAAGCAATGCATGATGGGATACACATGAAATCTTCTCTTATTGCAATGCGTTCGCTTCATCTAGGGAAGTTTCTGCTTTAATGAGGATCATGCGAGGTGTCGCTAGTGTGAACAAGGATTAAACACACCATCTTATACATCTTTAATGTTCCTATCGTTAAAACATCAAGTGCTCCCTGATTAGTGTAATTCATCATAATTAATGCAAATCTCATACAAAAATATGGCTCTGCATTTTAAACAGAACTGTTTGGGTTTATTTTAAGCACATTGGTAATCGGTATTGATTTGACTTCGAGGAGCAATATGGTGGGTAGCTGGGTGCGAGCGAGCGCTATTAACAAATGACATGGTTTTAATTGATGTACTACTAAGCAATATGCAAGCTACATGATTAGGCAAATAAGTGATCAATAAGTCCATAATATTATGTCATCAGGCTGTGTGTAATATCAGACTGTCAAATGCTCAATTTCAAAACAACTTCCAAGTGTAAACAACATAATTAGATGCACAATAAAGCCAAAAACATAATCGGCCTCCAAACAAATTTTTTTGCTACCAAACATTTGGTTGTGACGTCAAAATGACGAGTGACCCCAAACAAAAGTTGAGACCAAATAAAATTTCGCGCTAGATTGCACATGCTATTGAATTGCCATATACATTGGACCAAATGTTTGCTACCCGTTCATACTTTAAGTTCAATGGCAAATATTTCGTGACGTCACAACCAAATGTTTGGTAGGAAAAATTTTGTTTGGAGGCCGAGTTAAATGGTTAAAATTTTGGGGGGTTTTCCCTATTTATTACCTTGTACTTGGGACCGGTGGGGAAAAGAAAAGCTCTGAGACAACTATCCTACCAGTCCCATTCTGAAATTAAGTTAAGTAATTAGGCCATTACGATAATGGAAAAACTTACTGGATCTATGCCTGAAATTATGTGGAGCTATGAGAGTTGTTAAGGTCATAACCATATGGAGGAATGTTATACAGACCTTAACTTATTTAGAATCTATATAAATCTTTTGACCAAGTGTAGTTTAGGTCCAATTAACCGATCTAAAACTGCTGAAGATCGGAATTGGTCGATTCCCATCTTGGGTAGATTGGTCAGGCACTAGAAAAAAAGCTCTCTCCTGCACCATCTGGCATATTTGGACTTGGACAATTTTCTTAGCTTTTACAGAATATGATATTGATAAATTCAGTGGTATTTATAGGGTGAAACAAATGTTGCATAACTGCTAAAAAATTAAAAAAAAAAATGCTTAAATGATAGAATTTAATTTTCCAAGGGTTGATTTCAATTCTGAAAGAAAAGTCAAAAGGGATATCATACACAATAAAATCACAGCTGTATGGATCCCATATTTTTGATACAGTTGAAAATATTCAAACAAATGCTTTGGGAAATTATGTTGTTTGTGTTGACCGGCTCAGGTGACAACAAAACCAATTGTTACTCTTGATGAATTGCTATGCTTTTCCTAATGGTGACTCCTAGCTTGGAATAACAAAATAAATCTCTTATCTGTCACAAAATTGAACATGAACTGAATCTGTCGGGTTTTGTCTGACCCGTTTGTAAAGGTTACGGGGCGCAAGCATCAAAGCGACGAATAAAAATAGTGGCTTGTCCCTTGATGTAATTACAAGTATCTGTCCAATTTAGCCGTTACCACCTGCCTAGCCAGAAAAATAGACAGCTTCAAACCGTGTATACACTAATTGATTAGCTTAAATTATTGCCTGTTCACGGCGAAGCATCCACACGCAAACAAAAGTAGCTTCTTTTATGGAAATAATCTACATGAACTCAACTCATTATTTGCAAATTGCATCATGGTTGATGGCTTGGATAGAGAGAGATAGGAAATGATCAAATATAGGTTACCAACTCGCACAATAAACAGCAAAAGAAATTTGAGCACAAAAACGAAGCAAATTGCGAGGCAAAGTGCCCTCCCAGACCTCCTGTAATCATTGTCTGCGATGATATTGCGAGTACAAAGAAATGCTATCAGTCATAGGCACAACTAATGTAATAAGGCTTTCTGTCCACAAGAAAAGGTCTCCAGGTCACTGCAACTTAAGGCTACGCAATATTTTACTACAAATGGGTGATCTACGATATATTGTAAACGGGCATCTCCTGATCAAAATTGGAATTCAAAATGTGAAATTCCATGTCTTGTTTGCCATTAATCCCTCTTTACTCCTCTACACAACCATGCATTATCAAAAAGACATTTTGTAGTTAAGATTTAAAACAAGCAATTTCAGAACCAAATTACAAACCTAAGATGTCCCTCATTTTCTCGCCTGACGTAATTTCACATTATCGCATGTGTCATCATTGTGTAGCATTATCATTTGTTTTGGTCTCTCAAAGTTATTACGAGAGTCATCACGGTAGTCATTACTTGGAAAAGGCATTACGTACACTTCACCCCGTTCTTTACCACGGGCCATTGTAATACAGGTCAGTGAGGATAAAGTTGAAAAATACATGATATGAGTTTTAACACAGCTTTATTTCGGGCACAAATATGCTGCCGGTTGAATTTAATTGGTACATTTCTTTCTGGAATTGACAGATGCTTGAGAATTGGCTCCACAAATTACTTGTGAATGCGTGTTTGTCAAAGCGCGGAGTTCACCGAGAGTGAAAGAATTGTGACTTATAGATTCAGACGCAAAGAATGACATTTGAAAAGGGTTCACTTGTAAGAGTTAGTGGTCATTTCCGGACCTCCACCAAAATAGAGAAGTGTGGCCGGCCGGGCATTTCCTGAGGCATCTGCTGGGTGGACTGCATGGTGGCATGAAGAGGTCATGTTATGAAGATAACTTGACTTGATGAAGAAGTGTATCGTAGCCTTGTGAATTTACAAATTACATACACAATCAGTATGGCATATAGCTTGAAAAATTACATCAAAGTAAAAATGGTAAAAATATTGTTAATCCTAACAACAACAAATGACACAAAGTACAAAATCGCTGTCAGACACACAGGTGTCTTGCTATGGGAGTATTTCTATCTAAGGCCGCATAAAAAAATAAAGTTGTTTCTCGTCCCCTCCCTCCTCACTTGTTGGTGCCGCACCATTTTTTTTACAAAAATGCTAAAAAGATGGTAAATATTGAGCTAAATCGTTCAAATATTAAGACTCTGCTTTCCTTTTTAAAGGATTTTTTAAATTTTTGATGTTTTAATATTGAAACTGTCATCAAACCAACATCTATCCATATCACATAGAGATAAAAGACAGCAACTGAATATGCAGTCAACATCTACCAAGGGTAGACCTGGATTGCCCAGGCTCTCCCCAACTTAAAACAAAAACACCTCCCTCCCTCCTCACATTTCGAGAAACCTTCGGACGAGAAACAAGTTATTTTTTTCTTGTGGCCTAATCTGAACAAAATATCCAAACAAGAACATTTTGAAAACAAATATCTCAATAGCTGATGTAATGTGCATAAATTCAAAAAACTGTCTCAGAAAATTATTCTTCTTGACTCAATTTTAGTCTATTTGCTTGTCTGATCATTTATTTATCTAACATTAATTCATGATGTTATCCAAATAATTGGCTTACAAGCCAGCTTACAAGATGCTTTAGGGCCAAATGTTTCACTGAAAATGTTTCCTTCATTGAAAAGTCTTCCCTGATCAAAATATATAGCTTATGTGGTGTTTCTTTGACCAAAATGTTTTGACCAAAATACTTTTGACTTTCAGAAATCAATGCATGATAGGATGTGAGGAAATACTGTTGGATTTGTGGCAACGGAGCTCCAGGCATGGGAGTTACTGTGGCTGTCTCACCTGGACTGCACCTTAGTACCTGTGCAGCTTACATATTTAAAGGGTCATTTAAACAAAACCCTCAATGGCCTTCCCTTGAGCCATTTTCTGACCAGTCCTTTCACTGATGTCAACATTTCCTTTGTTATTCTGTGTACCCTCAAACACGAACTGGCTCCAGTTAAATAATATTGTTTTCAAGGTATACAGACTTATTTTGCACCACTTGTCAAATCACGGCACATTTCTTTTCCATTTACTCATTTTCATCTAAATTAAGGCTTGCAAAAATACTCTTAAAATAACAATTACGAAGGATTACCTTTTATTACTTGTTTAATTAAAATGAAAGTTCGGCCTTTGGTATTATGTCTCGTGCAGCTTTAGGCAGTTAAGAAGTCGCCTTTTGAGCAATTTATGGTCACAATAATATTATTATGACCCACAAAGTAGATTTTGTTAATGGTGATAAAATATTAAAATATTTACATTTCAATACTTTTTGCCCTGATTGAGCTATTGTTTCTTCAAGTTTATATTAATATCTCAAATTCCATTTCAAAATTTGGATTAATGAACCTTTTGTTCTAATTTCATTGTTGGCATATCTTCTAGTATAAAGTATTGCCTGAGGTCTGTCTTTTTTATATCTTAAAAATATGATTAAAAGGATCAAATTTCTAATACGATATATGGATTTTTCATTAAAAAGATGATTCTGTGATCAAATTTCATACAAAGGATAAACTGAATGATTTAGCATTCTCCATATAGTCTGATAGGATCTGATGTAACACAGTTCCAATTTCTCATCATATTATCACAGAACAAATTATGACATGTTACTATGGCAACAATCCAAACCAAGTCTTATAACCTCAATATAATTTTAGTCTGTTGTCAGACACAGTGCTCTATTTATCACACAACATGCAACTCTTACACATGTTTTTCAAATTGAATAATAAACCGCTGTATGATTTACATGATATCAAAACAAAATCGCAAATGAAAATAAAGCATCCCAAACTATTGCCAACATCAACAAAGGAAATCTCATGTTTCCATGACTGTAACACCGATTTGTCACAAGTGATGATCGCTTCAACATTTGATGAGTTGAGATGTGTGCTAGTTATGTTGACGTGGGAGATATATTGAGAAGTTGGCGCAACTGTAGCATACTGGTAGCTACCAGTGTGAAATCTTCCTTCCCATCTGACATTCATGTCACACCAAGATGACGACACATGTCAACTGGTATCAAGAGCAAAAGATGATGTCTGCATCCAGGAGGGGGAGGCAAACATTGTATATTGTACACATGGCCATTTTTCCAGATGTGTACCCCTTATGCATTTTTCTGTTTGAGCAAAATGAGAAGTTGATAATTTTCTTTTAAAGAGATGCATCTTTCAAACCTACTTTTCATAATATTTAAAATTACCAAAAATGTCTAAAATCAAAAAAAAAATATTATATGTCTAATAAAGTGCAGTAGGAGGGGCTTCAGCCCCAATTCGTAAACTACAAACAATATGGGTATGGGTCATAGCTGCATGGCCTTCAAACAAAATTTTCACAACCAAACATATGATCGTGACGTCACCAAATATTTGCGATCGAATTTAAAGTATAAACCAAGTTATTTTATTTGGAGTCAATCGTCATTTTGACGTCACAACCAAATGCTTGGTAGCAAAAATTTTGTTTGAAGGTCGACTATGTTTTGACCCTATCTTGTGAAAAATTATGTTTTTTGTGTCTAATAATATAAATTTATGATTTGGAGTGGCAATATATTACTTAAAGGGGCATTGGACAAGTTCAGCATCATCCCCACGCTTTTCCCCAAACATTTTGAGATTTTTGCATCATTTGAAGTAGTAGTAGTAATAATGACAGCATACAACTCCGTATATCAAAATATTTAGATAATCTTTTTTTTTAATTATCGTTGTCCGCTAGAGTCGAATTTCTGAAATTGGGATTTTTCAGGAGATCTAATGCAAACTCCAAATTTCTTTTGATTTATCTGCAATCTATATAGTATGTGAAAGGAATGTTTTAAAAACAAATCTTTGCCTCTTTCCTGATACATAGCAAAAATACATATGTTCAGAGAATAGCCTCACAAAATAAGATTTAAATTTTTGACTTTTCTGAACGTTTTGATCAAAATATTCCCACTATGTGGTAATTAACTACAAATTAAGTGTAAATCATCCACAAATAAAATTTCAAAATTCCATCCAGTGTCCCTTTAAGAAAAAGTTGATTTTTTGAATGTTGTTGATTCTTTCCAGACCCTGAATCCTTAAGATTAGAGAATACATGATAAAATCTACTTCATGCATGATTGAATACTATAGTGCGCCGCTAACAATTTTATATACATTCCTTGAAAAATTCCAAAACAGTTTAAAAGGGTTGTGCACTCTGGGGTTGTGAATGTCAAACTGATAATGATCACTGCTCATCATGGGAGAAAGAAGAATTCTGAATGGTGGCAAGAATAACTGTGATGTTATCTTCTAAGAGGATTTAATGATACTGTGTGACTCATCATCAGGTGACAAAACCAAATAAATATCTCCTTCTGGAAACCAGAGAGCATCAATGTAACTTTATGTAATGCTGGATGGAAAACCTGTTTCGTTGAATATTCATTTATAAATCATATATCCATTCAAAGTCATGGTACCAGTTCCCTGCATTGTCGGTTTAAAAGACATTTCATGTTAAAAATCAGCTTTGCTCTTTTAAAGCACACTATACCAATAATGATAGTTATACTACATTTCTGCAGTGCCTTATTACATTGATAATTTTATTTTTATAAACTGCCAAGTTGAGGGTATAATGTCGCAAGGTGAACATTATATTTCCTATATTGCACCAAAATACACCTGTGATGACTTACAATGCT
>JXSR01S054669.1:1792-12953 GCA_000969725.1 Ophiothrix spiculata | reverse complement strand
GCATGGAAAGCTTGTAACAAAATGCGCCTTCTCTGGAAATCCAATCTACCAGACTTGTTAAAGATCAGCTTCTTCCGTGCAGCCGTAAAAAGTATTCTGTTGTATGGATCAGAAGGGTGGACACTGACAGAAAGGTTAGATGGGTGCTACACCAGACTATTAATGATGGTTCAAAACCTCAACTGGAGAGATCATCCTACCAGGGAGGTTATATACGGTGATTTACCCAAACTATCAGAAATAGTGAGAGGTCGCCGCCTAAACTTTGCTGCTCACTGTGCTAGGGGGCATAAGGAACCAGTGTCTGGACTAGTGTTCTGGACGCCCACCCAAAGGACACGTGCACAGGGAAGGCCAAGGCTGACCTACCAAGTACTTCTTACACAGGATGCTGGCATTGGTCAAAACGAACTTCTCAAACTCATACTAAACAGACAGCAGTGGAGAAAATTCATCATGGCTTCCGACCGCGGTCGACATAGATAGATAGATAGATACTAAAAACAGACAATTCACAGCTCTAACAAGGCGAACTCAGAGTCGTAATTCAGAGACGTAGGCGTCAAATTTTCGAAGTAGTCTATTGACGTAATTTCGACCTTGATAATGGACGTAAAATCATTAGTAAAGTTGTATGTATAAACTAGAGACTCTATTACATATGTACGCCAAATATTGTGATATTCTGATATGTGTAAGTAGGTAAAAAACTTGCAGTAAAGATGACGTAAAGCCAAACGGCACCCATTTTAGGGACTGTAGCCTTAAAACGGGCAAGAACTGAGATGGATGAAATTGGGTGGAATTGTGGATGACTTACCACTGCCCCGTCTTCCCAGTTCATGTTACCATTAACGTTGCGAAGCCCAATCCAAAACTTGCCATTAGCCAACTCTGAAAGTGAGAATAATGTATTTGTAATTGCATTTGGATTCGTATTAAGGACGATCACGGTGGTAAGTTCTTCACAATTCAGCAATAAAAAATGGGGGTCACCGACTTTCTAAGTGCGCTATGACGTCATATATGATGATGTCATTTTCCTTTTAATTGACGATTTCTTGAAAACCGGAGCGTTAGGTTAATTAACATAACTATTTTTATCTGTTTGATGTTATAAAACCAAATTTCGACATTTCCAGCGATGAGCATTATTTTTTAGATTTTACCCCATGTAATTTCATCTCCAGCTATCTTTTGAAAACAGTCGGTTACCCCATATTTTTTCTCGTCTCGATTTGACATTCACTTGATGCTCACAATTGACCAGCCAAAAATTAAAAAATTCTACAGGTAGCAAATATTTGGAAATCAGCATTTTGCGGTATAGGAAATAACACGTAAACAAATTATCACCGAACGCCCATTGGCTCGGGAGCACTCGTAGCTACTCGTTGCTGTTTCGCGCTATTTTCGGCGCTTACCGGGAAGACAATGCGTAAAAAACTAATGCGCGCGTTGCGTTTTGCGTATTAGGTGCAAATCTTACGCTTAGACACCACGCGCGCGTTTTGACAAAATCTTCCCGCCACTGACTAACAAATTCTGTAATACTGCCCTCTTGAATAAATACCGCGATCGTCTTTAAGAGTATAGCTCAAAATACTCGGTTATTAGCCAATTTTGTATTTATATATTTTCACAAGATAATGAACATAATACAAAACTTAACGTCTGAAGCTACTGGCGTTGTTTGCTTGAGCAGGATTACGATCGAACACTCTCAATATTCGCAAATGAAGAGATATATCATATACTAATGAATTTGGTTCGAAATTTTTACAGAACTCTTCTCTGACATCAACGGAAGGTATCTTCAGGCCTGGGTATCTTGGTACTTAAAGGTGTAGGTTCCGACCACATTCTCATCCCCCTGGGCTCAAACGGAAGTAATATATTTGTTGATGTCAAATGAAAGCCCATATTTTTCTGATTATGAATCTAAAATTTCACCTCCAAATTCTTTATAGTTTCGGAGATATAGCACACAATGTAAAATTAATTGGTAAACCTATTTTCCATTTCTTTTGTATTTACATAACAGCCTCACCCCCAGGGTTGCATTATTTCTTTTGCCTCTCAAGAGAAAACAAGACACAAGCCAAGGTTGAAACCTTGCACAATGCATTTCAGAGGTCAAGGTCAATCAGTTGCAAGTAGGAACCTACACCTTTAATCATCTTGTTTAGGCTTTCGCCAAAGGAAACCCAACTTGATACTTGGAACAAGGTAAGCTAAAGAAAGCTTCAACTGGGTTCCAAGATGTTTTTAAATCCAGTTCCAGAAGACCGGAGTACCCGGACAAAAACCTGCGGAATCAAGCAAATGCACATGAAGCGCCGGGCCAGGGAATCGAACCCATAACCGCATGGGTGCAAAGCGAACGCACTACCGCTGCGCTATTAAGTATCACGTTAAAGACAAACACATCCTCGAGACGGTGTATCTAGAGAAGATACCCAAATTTAAGCCTCAATTACGACAAGACCGTGTGTTTTTGAAGCATGAGTTCAGTCATATTAACATACACCTCAAGAGGATCTTTGAACCTTTGAAGCAGTAAAAAAGGTGAGCGCCAATGAATTACTTAGACATATGTTTCACCATTTCATGAATAATAATTACACACTATTATATTTTGTGATTAGTTCTCAAATACCACAAACTGTTTAAGAATCCACTCATACGAATTGTTCACTTTATGGAATACACTCTAAATGCGAAAGAGTGAAAAATCACTCGAAATTTTGAGTAAATTTGTTTTAACTCTAATCGAGTGCGTTTTAGCTCTTTAAGAGTGAAGATACTTTGCGGTAATTCACTCTTGTACCAGAGTGACGTTCACTCGCAGGAGAGTGGTACCGCTCTTTTACGGAGTGAAGTTCTAGCCAATCAGGAACGCGGATAGCAGTTGTAACTACGAAAAATCGTCAGCGCTCACTGTTCAACATGGCGTGGTTGAGTTGGAGACTGTGGAGGAGTGGCAGACATTTCAGAGGAAATTGTGCAACTATTTATCGGTGAGTAGATGCCAGACAATAAATACCCAACGTTAATCATGCAAAAACTGGATCGATGGAACTTGTCGGTGTAAGCTTACTTAATACATTGGCAAATGTATTAAGTAAGCGTACGCCGACAAGTTTATTGTCTAGCATCTACTCACCGATAAATATTTGCACACTAGATCATTGAGTGAACTTTCATTCTTTTGAAGATTTATTCTTATCCCTACCAGATTATCTAGAGTGAACTATTCATAATAATAAACGGTTCACTCTTTCCTAGAGTGAATTACTATCACTCTTTCTTGAGAGTGAACTTCGCTCTAAAAGATTAGTAACTCATATGGCTCTTTCTAAGAGTGAAATTTCACTCGTTTAGAGTGATTTTTTACTCTTTCACAATAAGAGTGTAGATACTATATTAGCAAACCAGGTATTCTTTGTTTGCAATGCCCGAGCCTGTGTATTATGACTCCATTGCATATACTTACTGTTCAGAAAACTTTGTTCATCTTGGTTTAGGATACTGGTAAGCATTGAATTCTGTGTCAGACATCCCTTATATGCTTCATCGTATGTAAACGATTCGTTAGCATTAACATAAAAGCAGTAACCATTATTTGATTCCCATCCTTTAGAAAAGCAAAAAAAAAAAAAAAATATCATTGATTTAACTTCTCTCGGGTTAAGTTGTGACGAAGGTACTTCATGTTCTCTGCAAGATTTTACCCGCTCATGCATGACGCACAATAATGATTAGAGTGTATAGAATATACATTAGCTAGACTATTAATTTCACTGCCAGACTTCTCTTTAAAAATAGCAATAAGAATATTTAAAATGATAAAAATTTAAGAGAGTTTTGGTCAAAACGCTCCAAATTTTGTGTATTCAAATCACCCACTTTTACTTCTTGCTCAAATTTCACCAGTTTATGATCAAGATACGTATGATGAATTTTTCGGTAACAGTGCTTGACAGTAAACTCTAGTAGACATTTTTTTCCAATGAGTGTTTTATGTTACCGTTACTATTGTTATTATTGTAAGTCTGATTTATCATTTAATAAGTATCTGTTACTTTTTTATCTGGCAATATCTCACTAAGATCGGATGATCAAATCTGCGTCAATTTACAAGTTTACGAACAAATGGCGTCAAAGTTTTCAAAGAATATCTGTTGACGCCATTTTGAAGATGTCTATGTAATTGATATCATTTGTCAAGGATAAGATGAAATTAAGAGTCTCTACCACTTATGTGTGCAAAAAACCCGTGATACTTATAACGTGCAATTATGCAAACTCTCGCGGTGGACATGATATTCAACATCTCAATGCTGAAAAAAAAATGTATAATCATACCTGCTTACATAAAGATGAATTTCATCGGAAGACCTACTGTACAGTTACAATGATAAAGTATTTCATTATTAGCAAAATCATAGAAGAACTCACATACTGGTATATGATCTGATGATTGAAGCTTGGAACTCCTGATTTTCAAAATATGGAAGATAACTTTTCAAAAAACTTACGGTGTTGCCCATGGTTGCAAGGTTTAATTTCAAATGGCATGTGTCCATTACAAGCTGTGTAATTAAAATATGGATTCACACACTCTCTATATCTGAACAAAGTTTCATTGCCACAATTTTGGATGCAAATGTTCCATCCAATCCACTCAGTCCAATCACCCCAAAATGCTGTAAACATTCAAAACAAATGATGATAAAATGATGATACTATTTCGTGAGGTCAAGGTATGTAATAACCAACGCTCTGCACACTCTTAGAAGGCCGAGATCAAATATACGAGTAGTTTTCGGGATCATTTTATTTTGATCCTTTAAGGATCACTTTTGATCCTTTTGCGGATCAATATATACAAATGGATCAAATTCACCAGGATCATTTTTCATCCTTTTTTAGGATCATTTTATTTTGATACTTTTTGATTACAATATCAAAGTTTTGATCCGTATTTTCTGGATTACTTTGATACGGAAAGGATGAGCTCACATTTTGATACCGCGTTTGGATCCAACGTAATGTTTTGTTTCATATTTGAGTACACCCCATAACTGCTACATAGCGGGGAATGTATACAATGTGTAACATGTATAAATACGATGATTTCATCACACAGTCCCGTGGTCGAGTGGTTAGAGCGTTGGACTCGTAATTACCAGCAGGTATAAGTGCGGCGTGGGTTCAAACCCTGCTAGGGTCACTTCAGTGTGATGTTTTTATGCAGATCTTTTTTATAAGAAATATTTGATCCTTTTTTCGGATCAAAAATTGTTTTGATCCTTAAAGGGTAAGCTCATATTTGATACCTAAAAAGGATCAAAATTGATCCTTTTTGTCTCATATTTGATACTTTCTTTCTAAGAGTGCAGGCTAACCCTCGTTCAACCGGGTGCAGGTCGGTATTCCGACAGGTAATTACTCCGACATTTTTTTTCCCGAGAGTTCTTTCTCCGACAGATTTTTACTCCGACAGTTTTTTTTACTCCGACAGTTTTTTTTCCGACAGGTCGTTTCTCCGGAATATCGACCTGTCGGTGAAGAAAACTGCCGGAGCAAATACCTGTCGGTGAAACCGAAAAGAGGCATTTTGTATTTAAAAGCTGCCTATACTTTGCTGTGTAAATTTATTATGGTTATGACACATTTCCATTACTATCTTGAAAAGAGAACATGTATCAGCCGTACAATTTCACATCATGCACATGGAATATGACAAACGTAGTTACATTTTGGTACCAAAATCAGAAAACGTTTGAACAAAAAGTTGAAGCAATCGGTCCAAGCTCGTTTAAATATCATTCATCTTCATTCATATATGTTTTCTATGAGCATTGGTGATTTCGTATTTTATAGATTTTATTGGATCAATTGATCCGACAGTTTTTTTCCTCCGACAGGTTGATACTCCGAATTATCGGAGAAAAAAACCTGTCGGAACGAAAAACTGTCGGATCAATAACCTGTCGAAATATTAAACTGTCGGAACAAAAACCTTTCGGAATAATTACCTGTCGGGTTATATTTTTCGGAACAAAAACCTGTCGGATAAAAAAACCTGTCGGATCAATAACCTGTCGGTATACCGAACTGTCTCCCGTTCAACCAAGGGGGCCGCCGACTGGAGGGTGTTTATTTTGCATAGAAACATAAAGCTACAGATTATCAAAAGGATATTTCTTTTACATCCGTTATTGTCATTTAAAGTAATAGGGGTATTATTTAAAAGTGTGGTAGGCAGGCGGCATAGGACACGATTCACTAGAAGCTACTAGATTTAGGGACGAGGGATTTCTAAACTACGTTTTACGTGTATTTCTGCTTGGTCACACGTATTGAAGAAAATATGACAAATGTCATATTTTTACCTTGTATTTAAAAATTACACAAAGTGTTCTTATAAGTCGTATTTTCTTGGAATTTTCTAACGGTAATATACGGCAACGGGGCTGGGCATATAGCGAGGGGTCAGCTACGATAACCTAACTGGCAACTAGAATAGCTGCCACGGCCACTCTCCTTTGGTGGAAGGTTAGGCTACAAAAGGGATAAGGGGGCTTGTTGCAACCTCGAAGAATTTTAAGTCGCCATTTTGAAAATATCGGTATGAAGCTTAAACTACCAGGACATGTTCGATTTATCATTTCCTGAATAATGATAACATGTGACCTCCAACTATCATGCAATATCAGCACACAAAAGAAAAAAACTCGATAATCCCCTCTTGCTCAAATTAAAAAAGATAAATAAAAAAAAGTATCACAATATTATCTAGGTCATGCGAAAAAACACGTCCCAAACATACAAATTGATTTAGATAGAGGTACGATTTCTATTTAAAGGTTATATGCAAAGGTTGGGTATATTTGACAATAAGTTGTATCAAACCAACTAAATACAAAGCAACAAATTTTCATCAAAGCAACAGAAAAATAAACTGAAACAATTTATCACCCAATATCCCACTCAACACTAAAATGACATAGATAAAGGTTACCCAAGTTTTATGCACTGTTGCTTTTCACATACAAACCCATGGTGTTTTGAGGATATTTATTGAACTATTTTGTGGACTTTTGACTAGACACAATGTTTAATTTGAAAAATAGTTTTTAAAAGTTTACTTTTTATATAACCTGACATCATACATTATATTATACCATCATATTAAATATAATTAATTTAATTCCAGTCAATTGCAGGTAAGTGAAACATTTCCACACACATAAATACTGCTCTATTTAAACTCAATGCATTTACATGTCCTGCATAGAAGCTGGTGTAGTTGGCCACCCAGGACACAGTCTGATATTGTTATGCCGGAATCCCGTGATAAAAGTCATCACGTGATTTCGGCAAAAAGAATGCCGAAATCACATGATGTGAGTGAATCACCAACTTCCGGTGTTTTATCGTACAATTTGTGCCCTTATATCCAGCTTGTTACCATTTTGGTAACAGGCTTGTGCAGTGTTGAACAAGATCAAGTCGAATGATTTAATTTCGTACATGCGTGACCTGCAGGTGCCAGGCCATTCAGCAAATTTAATATTTATTAAATCATGCATGACGCTCTGTGGTCCTAGAGAAAGAGCATGATATGGTTTCAGCTTGATGTGCTGGACGATGACCCTCAGGCTCATGTCACAATATTATTGATTCAGTAGTTACTTGACGGAGTTGTTGAATTCTCCAACAGCTACGACCACCGGCCATCACGGCTTTTCGGCACTATGACTATATCAAAATATGCTCATGAATATTAATAGAATACGTAATGGTATCGCGAATTCGGCAGTAAATTTGCCGTAAATGCATGATCGCTCCAAACTTCGATACCGAAAAATCGAGATCATAGCATAAGTCATAGCAAAATAAACAAATATGATTTCACAATTTTCTGAATGCAGGCTGGTTAAACGCATGCGCTTTTGTACCAAAACAGTAAGTACACGGTGGAAAAGCAATATTTTGTCTAAATCACGCGATTTCGGCAAAAAATGACTGCCGAAATCACGATATCTCGGCAGACAAATTTCGGCATGCGTTATGCCGTCATCGTGAGATCTCGGCAAGTGTTTGTCGAAATCACGTGATCATATTCTTTTATGCATGAAAAATTAGCAGTATCGCTATCTAGGCGGTGGATATGAATATTCATAAGGCGGAGTACATGATTTAAATCACTGAAAGAAGTCTGCATTTCAGAAAATTTTACGCAGAACATATAAAAGAAAGTCTTAAAAACATTTTAGAGTTTTAAAAAGTTTGAATTTTTAAACTGTATGTCCAATACCGAGACGGAGTGGTTTTTTTAACAAGACCGATGAAATTTAAGCTAAAATTAATACTTATCAGTATTATATATTTTTACTGTACCGCTTAAAACAAAGATTGAACCTTTATGTGTTTATTCATTCGAAAATCTTACGATAAATATTGATAAAACAGATTTGATGTAGATGATTACTCTTGTGAGTCCACAGACACACATATTTTCCGGAAATAATGACTAGTGCGCATGCGTAACCAATTAAGTTTAGGAGGCAGTATTTATTTAGTAAATGTCCGATAGACAGCAAGCAGTCGCGTGGTGTAACGGTATCGCATGAGACTCCGAATCTTAAGATCGTGGGTTCGAGTCCTGTCATAGTCGTTTTGTAAATGTCTATTTTTTTGTTTTTGCCGTGGCGTGTTGATTTTTCTTCAATTATTCACTGTCACGACTGAAATTCTCGAATTGTTGACGTAATTTATATAAAAGAACCCACAAGCTTACTTTTCAGTCAAAGAAACACATGTCAGATTCATTAATTTTCACATGAAATGCAAAATTTTCCAACACAGCGAAAATTGGTATATACATGGGTGGCACTTCAAATTTCCCAGCGGCACATCCCTACTAAAACCAAACTTGAGTACGTGTCAGGGTTCCGTTCCCGCAAGTAGTGGAGCATATTTCCCCTGCAGTCCACGCTGCACTCCAAACAGCTTTTCATAATTTTAAAAGAACACAATTTGTTATTACTGTATTTCATGAGGGGACACAAATAGATTCACTATAATTTCAACTTTAAAACACCCATAGGTCGTAATAAGAGTATATCAACGTCGGGACGAGAAACAAAACCCATCAAGATTCATTCAAAAAGATTTTACCCGATAAACATCACTCTTAGAAAGAAAAACGTTCTAAAAAGGTTCTAAGTTGTCCTTTATGTGGAACCCTCGCTCTAGAACCCTAAAAAAAATCAAGAAAAGTTGTGCACATTTTGGAGAAAGGTTCTACAGGTTACGATGATAGTTCATGCTTACGGCATGTCCGTGGTTGCAGCCGTGTTTGCAATTTATTTGTTTTAATTTGTTGTTTTATTATTATTTGCACTTTTTGGAGGGTGATGTGTTGTCTCACTGCTCTTGTGTGTTTTTTTCCACTGTTTTTCAGCTTGTTAAATCAAAGGCAAAAGTTTTCACACTAAATTTAGGTGTTTATAAAACTTATCTACATGTATTCAACATTACATGTAATTTGCTAGCTGTATTTTGCTAGCTCTGGATTGAATCGTGTACTTGTGAAATCGAGCCTGCCGAATTCTGCACTGTTGGCTGTAAGCTTAAGCTTACTCAAGAGGCACTTCTGACCAGACTAGTGTTGTTGGAACCAGAGGTGTTACCATGCAGTTATTATAGGCTGACATCCTTATCTGTCATGCTCATGGTCTTCAGTCTGTAAAGGTGGGATCTTTCCTTGTTATTTTCCCCGTGCAAAAATGGCCACCTCAAGTCTGATATGGATGCTACTGCTACTCATCCTGTTCAGCTTTGTTCTTCCTAATTCAACGAAGTTATCGCCAAAAAAAGATTGCCCCTGATATTTCCTTTTCTTCAGTTTGATTTATCCAAGGTTAATTCTGACATGGCACATTACTACGGGGATGTGCCGCAAACTTGGGTAGAAAATTCAGGCTATCTGGTATGCCAAAGGATCATTTTTCTTTGCAAAATATGGTATTTTGATGGATCTGTTTTTCCAAAATTTGCACCATTTTGGTGATTTTTTTTCTAAATTTCAAACAAAAATTAGGAAATTCGCGAAATTTGCGTCCATTTTTGTAGAAAATTTAATTTTTGTATAAATTCGAATCAAAATTTGGGGAATTTGGTATATGGATGAGGCCTTTTTTCTTGAAAATTGGTATATTCATGGGTGGCACTTCAAATTTCCCAGCGGCACACCCCTACTAAAACCAAACTTGAGTACCCCCCCCCCCCCCCCGGGACTAAGGGGGGCCCATGGCTAAGGTTTGTCCCGGGGCCCGTAAGTTCTAACGGCGGCCCTGACAGTTTCAAATAAAGCTCAGATGATTTTTTACCATAGATCCATGGAGTCCAAATTCCAATAAAAATATTAATTTCTTAATGCATTGATTATGTTGAGAAAGTACTCTCATAATGTAAACGATGTTTGATAGTTCATGCTTACGACATTGTCCATGGTTGCAGCCTTATGACTTCAATGGCTTATCTCCATCAAATGTCACCTGTATTCAATCAATCAATCAATGATACACTGTACTTGCATGACATGCATACTATGGGCGGCCAAAAGGGCCAAAAGGTTTTTGATTTCTTTGTTGTTAATAAAAAGGAAACATGTTTGAAAATGAAAACAGACTTGAAAATGATAACAAAATGAAAGTAAAAACACAAACTCAAAATCATGAACAAGAAGTGAAATTAGAACTCAAGTTTAGAAATGGAAACAAGTTTGAAAATGGAAACAAGTTTGAAAATGAAAACACGTTTGAAAATGATAACAATATGAAAATGAAAACACAAAATCAAAATCATGAACACGAAGTTAAAATTTAACACATAATTTTGAAAATGAAAACTCAAGTGTGGAAATCGAAACAAGTTTGAAAACGGAAACATGTTTGAAAATGAAAACACATTTGAAAATGAAAACAATATGAATATGAAAACAGAAAGTCAAAATCATGAACACGAAGTTAAAATCAAACACATAATATGGAAAATTAAAACTCAAGTGTGGAAATGGAAACAAGTTTGAAAATGGAAACATGTTTAAAAATGAAAACACATTTGAAAATGAAAACTATATGAA
>JXSR01S054668.1:222035-234773 GCA_000969725.1 Ophiothrix spiculata | reverse complement strand
CATAGTTGCATCAAAGACTCAATATCTTTGATGGAAACTGGAAAGGAAAAGCAAAATATTTAATGCAATAATACTTTGAAGTTTTTTCACATAGTTCGGTTCCTTATTAAAAGGGTAATATGGAAATCATTTTTTATAGCGTAATTGATAAAACGTGAGTTTTAAAGAAGTTAAATGCAGAAATGAAAGTGTTTCCTTTGACCTGTATTCAAAACTTCTGAGTAGTCTTAAAGGAATTGTGTGCTGACTCTATCATTTAGCTGATATCTTGTCTCACCAACTAGGGTATCTCTTAAAAATTTGTTCTGGCGTCCAGTTGAACATTAACAATACAGCAATCTACTGGCAACGTCATCATTAATAGGTCTGTATGGAACACTAAAATCAACCTCGTTATCATATTGAATATTGTGTGGCTGATTTTGGGCATTATGTTCCATTATTGTGCTACGGTAAATTAATTAGATGAACTGGCCCAGGTCGTTTAAAGGTCAGGTCAGTATAATTGCCATATCTCTGCTTGTAGGCCATCAATTTGTATGAAACAAAGTGCATAAAGAAATAGGCTGTTGATATATATAAATGACAATGTGATACAAAGTGTAACTTTTTTCTTTCAGAGTAGGTAACAATGTATAATTTTTTCTCTTACAACCTGTACATTAAATACCGCAGGTTTAAAAGACACAAAGCAGAAATTACATAAACAGCAGAAACAGGCTCATTTTATCATTGCTAACTTTACAGCTATGCAAGTATCTACTAAACTATTCTGTTATCACATGGACACTGTACAAACAAATTGAGTAAATGAGAAGATAAACTTTCGATACGTTTTAGTACTTTTTAACAAATAAACAGCACGAACAAAATTCTTGTAGGTCAAAAAAGTTTAAAACGGTGACTGAAAAACATGTTTATTTACATCTTCATCAAAGTTCCAGGTTGAGACTGAACAGTGACTTTATATGTTGTTACTGTGAAGATCCATATTTATATGGATACTCCAGGGACGACCCCTTGGCAATCAGGTTTTCTTTAACTTTGAGCATCAACTAGACAACAATCTTCATTTAGCATTTTCCTTCCGAGCAACCAATAATTACTGTTATACGTGTTATAAGGAGCTATAAAATATCCCTGGCTATTTCATTTGTGGCATACTGAAAATCAAAAATTGTGTCTTTGACAGATGAATTACATACAGGGAGTCACAGAAAACACTTATAATCTGTGCGTGTAATTTTCTTGGGTTTAAAGGATAGTCAGAAATTATTTAAAGGTTGCATTTTATAGCGCATGAACTGGACTTTTAGATATCGTTTATTTCATTTCAATCAGTAGTGTCAAATATTAGGGTGGATTTTTGCCTGGTCCATTATTGGCCAGAAAGTAGGGTTGTAACTTCTGAGTGGTATAAAAATGGATCACCTTGGAGAATGTATCATATCTGTCTTATTGTTACATTAAATTTGTTCATTATTCAGCACAGATAAAAGAGAGCATACACATAATAAATTATTAAACATTGTTACGGTTGAGTGAGCAGATTAATGACAATACTCAATAGCACTTCATTCAAGGGGAACTTACAAAATTGTGAAATTGGACCAGAAAATTCGACATCAAAATATTTGACAAAGCATAACTTTACTTGTACACTACCGAATGAAATGAAACAAACTGTATCTAAAAGTAAGTCTAATTCATTGGCTATGAAATGCAACCTTTATATACTTTCTAACTATTCATTAAATGGAAAAAAATTACACGCAAAGATTGCGAGTTTTTTTCTGAGACACCCTTCATGGTATTTAGTATAATGCTCGATAAAAATAGGATTTTTAATCTGTAAAGTGACTTTGACTGAAACATTTGAAATGTCACGAACAACATCGAGTTTCAACGACTAAAACAACCTTGAATCAATTGTTTAGCAGTCTCGCGGCTTTGTGAAATTGGTTCTATTCATTTCTATTGTGTGAATTCAAAATTATGACAATCTTATTGTCTGATGATCATTGTTAAATACAAAAAATCATGGCACAAATTCAAGGAAATGCCGTTGAGCCATAAGAGTGTTATGGTAATCTCGACAGCTGTCTTATGATCACGTCATATGATCTATATATAGGTAACCCTTAAATATTTGTTTAACGTATGATTGCTGTATGTCATAATTTACCGATCATAGCGATAATGGTAACTACGATCTATAACGGAGAAAATCACTCTGAGCTGCGTCTAATAAACCGGGAATGCTCACAGTTACCTCTGTTACCTTTGAGCAAGGAAATTTTGTCTAATTGAATACATTTTGTTTACACAGCACAGTTGTTTGATATAGTTATAAGTTCAAGAAATTTATCTTGATGAGTTAAACTTTTTTCTCGACAAATGGCTCGACAGGCGGGTTGACAGGGTTGCAAATTCTGGGGACATTCATCAGATCTACAATACTTTCAATTCTTAGACAAATTGTTATTACATGACACTGCCCTTTTAAAAAAAGTAGTTTCTACTGATTCAGTGTACTTCAGTGTAAACCGTTTAGGATATGTTACACGAGCTGTTAAGAGGAGAAAAGGTGAAAAGGAAGTGTTACACAATACAACCCATTGACCAGATGACAGAAATAAGAGTAAGTAATCTGTGATCATCGCACATGTAAGAGGCCTTGACTTACTTTATGTGGACACCTGTTAGCTCCTGTTGAAGTTCAACTGACAATGACCGCGACAATTTGCAATGTTTTAAAGGGCAATGACACCTTCTATACAGCACTTTTTGTGGGTTTTCAGTAAAACAGTGTAAAGTTAAAGCGACAGTTTGAAATAAGATTCATACCCACCACCTTCGCCTGCCTTAAAGAAAGTATTAAAACCGATCAAGTTGATAATTGTTTTCACATGCAAAACTTGTAGCTTGTCTTATATCTGATCTGAATCGTGTTTCAAATAAAAAGCACGTTAAACCATGTTTACCAGTGGGCCTAATCCTTACATTCGATACATTTCAATAATAACTACGAAGTGATTTCCCGCCTTGATTTTGATTTGTGAAAGTGGATACTAGCAAGGGTTTAGGATTCTTTTGGGGTCTCATTACCCCGAAGCGATACTTTGTCACGATGGATTGGGTTAGAACATGAAGACATACTGAAAACTGAACTTGACAGCTAAAATATTTTCCCACCATGAAAAAGATTGCCCTACATTTCTGCTACTCGAAGAAAAATGGCAAGGACTGCGACAGATGCAATGTGCTAATAACAAAAACACACATTTATGTAAGTCAAGTTGAGTACACTAAATCTACGTCCGTCAGTGCTAATAGTATATCTAAAGATTCAAGGATGACTGATATTGACAAAAAATCTTTGAAGGACTTTTCTTCTGTTCTTCATTCTGCGATGTTTGAGTAAAAAAATAATAGTAAGGCAATTGAATATAAGATACGGTATTGATTATTAATCATTATATTGCGTATACTTTTGAAAGAGAGAGCAGACAAATTTGCCAAATCATCGGACCATGTGTGATAGGACTATTAAATGCAACGGAATGAACAATATCCAGTAACCAGATTAGATTGGTCAACGCCCTTTCACAAAATCAAAATGTGGCAAATCGTCACGGTCAAAGTCAGATCAATAGGTGTCTACATAAAAGTAAGTCAAAGTCTTTACCATACATGACAATCACTCAGTGGCTGATTACTACTCCCATTACTGTCACCTCATCAATGGAAGAATTGTGTAACTATTTTCTTTTCATCCCCTTTTCTCTTCTGTAAAACTCTGTAGTAACTGGATACAGATCCTAAATAGTGACAACTTTTCACTAAAAGTGCACTTGATTGGACTGCTACACTTATAGATAGGCTTAGGAGATATAAGATTGCTTAAACTCGGGAAATTCTATTCTCTAAATGAGGACCTCAAAATATGTGCAAGGGGTATACACCCGGGGTATACATAATGTTTGGTGAATGTTTTAATGATAATGTACATGTGGGTTTTGGCCAAAATATTCGTTTAATTCTAGAAATACGCCGTCGCCAGTAAGGGACAAGGATGTAGATACCTTCACACAAACTTCAACGACCTGTCTTGAAAGTTAGCCTGCATGGTGTCTTCATTGTCTTCTTGTCTTCGTATAATGTTACGAGGATAATAATTGATAAATTAAAAACCGTGATGAAACAACCAGTCGGTTTATATTTATGTGCTTGGGGGGTCTCTTGGGTACCGCTTTATACAGTAAGTTATTTTAATAACTATGATAACTTATAAAGCGGTCTCCAAAATGTGAAGGACGTACTGGACGTTTTGGTTGATATTTGGGAGACAGTGGAGTTCATGGATTGCTGGGGAATGAAACTCGTTGTTTAATACCCATGTCCTGCCCCACGCAATCGATAACCCGTCGACCCCATATAGAAATACCCCCTTTTCTTTCCGCGTAGTTTCAAAAACATCAAAATAGTGTCAACGTGCAAGTCAAAGTTCGCTGTAACATTTACTTATATTTATTCTTAATATTCCGTTGTTGCTTTTCAGATTATATCACCAAAGCAATTAAGTGCATGTTACGAATGCAAAACCTAACACACAAAAAAAAAAAAAACGGCTTTATGTGACGGAAGGTAAAAATGCTGTTGGAATCCCATTTTGTCTTGTAAAGTATTTTGTTGCACCAAAAAACAACAAAATCGACAGCTTTTCAGATTCAAAGAAATCAACGATCGTGGACTCGTGGTAGTACATCGGTTGATTTTTTAAAAGTTATTAATGTTAGTAAGTTCAAAAAACCCACTTTTTATAACAATAATGTGGCAAATAGAATATTCTGACATGTAGACCAGGGATTTGTGCACCAAGTGAATATCTTTGCTTCTCTCATTTTTAAGAAATGCAACACTGAGATGAGATACCTGTAATCACATTACAGATATATGCTCAGTTGTACAATCTCCATTAATGTTTCTTTTCCATTCCACACTTAAAGGAAGACCCGCTCCTAAACCCTATGGCATGATTGGAAATCAATGTTATTTCTACATTGCTACGGGGGACTTCGAATCAGACTGCTTCGAATATTGTGTCAGATATCACTTGACTTGACTATAGTTAATTATTATATTCCATTTCAATGGTTCTCTTTGGATGGGGTTTTTTCTCCTTTTTTTCCCTTCCAAATTCCCAATTTGGCTCTTTCCCAGTGGGACGATATGGGTGTTCATACCTGGCTTACACATTTGAAACTTGAATAATATGATGTTTTAGAAACATGCACACATATAAAAACCATGCGCGTTAAGAGTACTTCAAATTTAATACAAGATGCTCTAAAGAGAAGCAACAACAACAAAATAAAGTCCTGGAGTTTTGGGAGATGAAACAGAAGCCGAACTACATGTAGAAAGACGAACAGAGTGTTTTTTTAAATACTAACTTCTTATCACGCTCTCTTCATTTTTTCTTAAGATTTTTAAAAGATTTGACTGACTGTTTCATGCTTTTTGAACTATGCTTCTCTTTCATCTCATAATTTAAGACATATAGCACAATCGGTAATCAATGTTATTCCTCCATTGCAGCCAGGAATTTCGATTTGTGTCACAAATCACTTGATTTCGAGTCAGATTTTGTTATTTCTTGTTATTGTTCAATTTTGAAATGAAGTTGTTTAATTCGAGAAAATGACAAATCACTAAATAACCTAAGTACACTCTGAGTTAGAAAACGAAGCATTGTATAATGTGCTTGTGCTGGGTGACTTTCAGTGAAATTGAAATAACATATTTCTAATTAAAAGTTAAAGCATCAAATAAAACAAAACTAGTTAGGATATCTTACTCTTCAGAAACATTATCCACTTAAACCAGAAATATCATTTGTGTTATCTTTGACTGCCACATTGACATTTTGTTGGATTACAAAATATCGTACATTTGTCATGTTTCTTAAAGCAATGGTAAATACAAATGTCGAAGTATAAAGCATGAACCTTTCTGTACTTTTCTGTTCTATTTATATGTTAGACGTAGTGCAAAGATTTTTAATGACTATTGTCACATAACTTATTCGCAACGCACTTTTTTGACAGAATTCAGATATTTAAAATAATCTGTTCCTGATAGTAAAGGGTATATAATATGAGTAGACAAACCGTATAACCCACAAGGCTTAGCAGTGAGACTTTTTTCCCAAGACCGAGAGATAAACTGTATGGTAATGAGTTAGTCACTGCTTTACAAGAGCCAATCACAAGCCCTACTTGAAAGTTAACCAAGCAGAAAATATTGTTAACAAGAAAATTTGCCCCTTCAAGAATCAATATCTCTATCCGCTACACTGAATTCGCATATTAAAAGACTGGTCAGACATAACAACAGCACCAATGTGTGTCTCGTGTGTATTAAGTATGATAATTAGCCCAACACGTGCGATCTGGACCCAAACAAATGATCATGTCCTGAGTGATTCCACTGATCGTATGTAGCCTATTAACTGTATTAACAGAATAGGCGTACGTAAACATACAAATCAGACTGATTTTTCTCGATTGGAAAACGGAAATAACGACAGGGTCCAGTCCTGGCTTATGATCACAATCTTCAGCATAACAGGCCGGCATGTTTTCCCTTATTTTTTTTAAACAAAAGTTATGGTATAAAATCGGAGTCGGACTTTTTTCTCCATAGACTTAACGTCTGGCGTATTAGACAGCATGTGTATGCAAGACTGACCATCGGAAGGCCTGTGTTGAGGCTATGAATACCTGACAAGAGTAGGCCTAAATGATGAAGGGTGAGATTGAGTTGATTTTATTTGTGTAAACATGTTAAAGTTTTTAAAAAATTCAGAAACCCATTTATGTCGGTGTCTCTTCTCTTAAATAAATCTATTGAACGTTTAAAATGAAAATAAGAAGTGAAGAAAAAACAACAACAAAGATTGCCCGCGGACTCGAACCCGGCCCAGAAAATGAAATGACGTTGGTCTGATACTAATAAGTCATTAATGCCCGGCGCCTTAGTCCGCTACGCTAGCCACTCTTCTTGATATGTGCACATGTCAATTTAACGTTACTTATCGTACTATACAAATTTGGCCAAAACGATACTCCGTGTCACTCTGTTTAATTCTGCTAGTTACGCTTGCGCGATGCAAGAGGTTTTTGGATTGGTGTATTGTGCATGGTAATTACCTATCGCGCTGTGCAGTATGTTATGCGATACTGGCAATAGAAATTATTAATGAGGACTTCATTCGATGTTGCTATTGTTTTGAACATGTAATGCAATTCCTAATTTCGTCATTGTGAAGAATCAACTCAATTGATTTTGATGTATTTGTATCAAATAAATCTTTGATTAGTATAGTTTCTCGGCTTGGTCATAAGATTGTACTAATGATAAATTAATTCAAAAAAACTTACCTATAACGACTATGCACTAGTATGCAGTTACAATATTCATCTGCAAAAACCTTTTTAGCATTGAAAATCATGTGAAATAGATGCAAATTTAATAAGTTTTTACTCGGAAATAAAACTAGTCACAAATTATGTTGAAGCAATCCGTGAAAGCACAGATAGTCAAGTGATAATTTATCTAACTTAAAAAGCTTTGCTATCATTTAATTATCTAAAACAAGCGAAATTAAAAATTATCTTGGGCTTTATACGCCATGAAAATATCACGGTACAAGAAGTGGGCGGAGCTTTAAGTCAATTTCTTGAATCGATATCGTGACGTCAAAATCTAAACAGCTTTCAAGAGACTTTCGTCACACGTGCTGATTCCGTATAGACAAAGGAGTACATTTAGCGGTGAGCACCGGAATAATATCCCGATATCAGGTGATTGTAAGGCTTGTGAACCTTTAAATTGAACATGCACTACAAGGTCAGAATGAACATCGCCTCAAACATGTGACTTATAAGAATAAAGGTGGTTTCAGAGTAGCTGTCTGCAAAAATTGCTGAACTCAACGCTAACATTCTTGTAAAATATTTTGACTCACAACATGTAATCATAAAATTACATAACTTATAATACTAAAATGCTTAACCCACTTTAATAATTTACTTACTCACATCATGTTGATATCATTATGAAATTACGTAATTCACACATAAAATGCCTAACTCACTTTACAAAATTGCGTTTTAAGTCATTTTAGTAGTTACATAATACGTTAACATTTGTCAGCATAGCAATTCAAGCCTAGTTAATATGGTCACACTTCGTACGAACGACCACTGGTAGCGAGCGAATCAAGCAGCGAGGGCATTGCTCGCTACCCGTGGTCCTTTAAGACGAACTAAACACTGTTCGTAACTGTTCGTGCCAAGTATTGTGACCATAGTCTACGTTATCACACAGTAAATGTTAAACCTAAAAAATCTAAACTGCTAAACTAAATTGTCTCAAAAATAGAACATAAACGAGTTCAGCAAAATGTTTGGTAGCGTAACCATGTGGAACATTGTACTGAGTTCAAAATAGTTACGAATTCAACATTGTACTGAGTTCAAAATAGTCACGAATTCAAAAAGTAAAACTATTAAAAGTAAATCGACCTAAATATTCTTTATTCAATTATACCACAATTATATCAAATATGCATATAATTATATAAATTTAGCTCATTATTAAAACATAATCAAACATATTTTATGGGTCTTAACTAAGTTAAGTCACGAAACTCATAATAGGTAAATGACTGGCAACCACATGTTTACAATGATATGAATATAGATTTAAGACCATTCAACATAGCCGTGTCTATATCCATGGTAAGATTATCCAAAGTAACAAAATGTTCTTGCATTAGTCCGATGAAGTGTAAGCCGTGGGGAAGCTGTACTTAGCCGAAATATTTCTAGATTAGTATTTTTTGACACTAGAGTCCAATATAAAGATATTTTTCATCTCCTGACTGAATTTGTTTAACGATAGATAATTTTAAGATGTTTGCTATACTTATTGCCCATCGCAATGAGCCTCGTAACCATGAACAATTTACAAATTCACATTTTTTATTCAATTAAAAGAACAAAACTGGTTTAATTCAAAATGGGCTAATATGCAAATATAAACCAATCCAATTGTTACACTTGTGTAAAGAGAAAATAAAGACCAGAATGTAAATTCTTTGTAACAAAAAGAATTTGTAAAGTATGTTACATTTGGTGTACGAAAGTGCCACTGTTCCTGATCAGCGATATAAATCAACAATCCAGAAAAATAGCTTTATTATGACACAAATGTTTTTGTAATGCTTGCGTGCAGCTGAAATTATAAGGTTAAGATTCAAGATTCAAGATTATTTTATTTCCATATAAAAACAATACATCAAAACAGCAAACGAAATAAAAAAAAAAACATATGGAGGAGAGGGCTAGAAAAAACTGCTAGAAGGCCAATAAGGCCCGATAAATTGCCCACCCCTTATTACAAAGTATTTATAAACGCACAAAAAAATATCATAACATAAATACATGTAGGAATAGCCTAAAAGAATATAACAAAGACACAACAACGATGAGCTCAAAGGACGCGAGGAAAAGTGAGATCACTCATAGAATTGTAATAGATGACGTTTGATATTAATTCTATAATGTTTAGCGGATTTAGAATCTTTTATTGTTTTAGTAAAGAGTTCCATAATATAGGACCGTTTGTTCTTATGCATTGATCAGAAGAGGTCTTCTTATTATTTGTTAATTGTAAATCGTTGGTGTGTCTTGTTCCATACTTATGAATATCAGAACGCTTTATCATGTTTATGAAATAGTCATTAAATGATCTTGGTAAATCCTTGATACTAAATCTGTACATTAAGGAGATTTGATTTGAGGAACAAAGGTGCAGTATGACATCTATAATGTGAGTTGGAGATTGTTCTTATCGCCCATTTTTGAAGTTTGATTATTTTGTCAAGGTTACTTTTACATGTTCTACCCCAAATTATTATTCCATAGTTAAGATATGGAAGAATGAGAGTACAATACAGGGTTCGTAAAATACTATACGGAACAAAATGCTTAAGTTTGTTGATGGCACCAATATTTCTTGAAATCGTCTTGGATAAACAATTTATGTGATTTTTCCACGACTAATTTTCATCTATAATAATTCCTAAGAACTTGGTATTTGTAACTTTCTTGAGCAGCGTGTTAACAATCCAATATTTAACTTGTTTTTTAATTTTATTTGTCATTTGAGATGTACCCAAAGTCATAAAATTTGTTTTGTTAATTGCCATCTCATTTTAGATCTCAAGTTATTAGAAGCTAAGAATTATGCAATAAATTGCACCAGCAAGATTACTGCTCAAGATTGTCACGAAGATATTTTTGTCTTGTTCCAATTTCAACACAATAAGGGGTGCATCATTTGATTCTCGGGGTGGGGTGGGGGCATGGAAGTTTTTATAAAAATTTCTTCGCCGCCAAAAATCTTGACACAAAGATGAAAAGAAAAAAACTTTGCCAATCTAATTCAGGACAAAGAAAAACAATGACGAAAAACATTATTTGACCCAAACGTCCATGTCCCCTGAATATCAAATGGCGCTTCTAATTTGGTATCGAGAGCCTGTGGTTCGAATTCACTTAGCTGTACACGGTGTCTTTGGGACATACAATAGCACTCATAATGTGCCTCTTGCATTCGACCCAGATGGATACAATCATTTGCAATACTGGGAGTTCAAAAAAAAAACACCTTTGTGAGTCATATTTCAGTATCGACTCTGCTTAACTATTTTCTCCATACTTGAAAAATTAAAATAAAATGAATGATCAACCTATTTTTAAAATGTTTGATAACAAATGATGATGATCAGGAGAGATTATGATGATAACATATCAATTTGTTGGAAAAGAATTTTGAATGATGCATAAAATACATAGGATGTCCTTAATATTCTCAGACTTGCGGTATCAAAATTAATATTGCTGTTATAATACACACCGACATGAACGCTCAATATCATATTCTCCGATTTTGTCACAGACATTTCAACAGCTGAAATTATAAAATGAAGATTGAACCCATCTGTTGACTTAACACCCCTCTCTTTTCACTCTTTCTGATATTGCACTCTTGAGTAGTAACCTTGTGATCTTCGTAAAATATGTTCGTGTTATTTCTTGTCTATCAAAAGTCTGCACCTGCGATGTAATTTATGTTTCAATACTTGAAAATCTCAATAGAAATGTGTGATATCTTTAGGTTGTCCAATGTCCATATACTCCGAAGAGGGGATATTTGAAGAACAGTATTGATTGTCATTTTGAACAATTTTTATTCTAAAATTCTAGCTAGGTGTAAAATTTTACCATTGTGTAAAACCAGGATAGTTCAACTTTCCTGGTAAAACATTAATATCATCTCATGAAGAAATTATCTTAACATGAAAAGATCTGGCTCGTATCGATCAAATCAATATTACAAATATTCTACCCATCAGTAAGCACTTAACTTGATAACACGCAGTAGTGTAAAAAACAGGTCTCCATTTGATACATCCTGCATGATGTGAAAATTAAGATTGAAAGAATAGTATACACCATGGTTTAACATTTACACAATGATAAAGATTCTCGATGAATATGTCCACAAAAATGACAAAGTATATCTGGTGCTTTTTTCTACAGTGTAAGATTACAACTCTACTGTTTTCATTTTTAACATTCATATCAGAAGTATGTAGTTTCCAAGTTTCCAAAATACCACAAACAAATCCTCAGCATACTGCAATTTTAGGATCCATTCATGACCGATAAACCGTAAAAATCAACCAATGGCAGAGTTTTTATCTGTTAAATGATGATAGCCAGTCAATAGAGTAAATGAAGTTTTTGTTATGAAACCCACTATCTGTCAGTATAAATTGATCATAATACAAGTCAAGACCTTTGCCATGATAATCACTCGGTGACCGATTATTTGCTCACATCGTCAATGAGAGAATGTTGTATCTGTTTTCTACTACTACCCTGTTCCGCTTTTATACGTTTACTCATCTAACATTTCTAAAGTAACTGGTAACAGATTCTAAATAGTGACCACTTTTCGCAAAAAAGTACTCTAAATAGTACATTGTCATGTAACAATGATACAGTCAAATCTTTGTATTTGGCAAAGAATTCTTGAAAGCATAAGAAATTTGTACTGAATCACACGTATTCGCCAACTGGCAAGAAAAAAAAAGTTTTTGAATAAAAAGACACAAATATAGATTAAGTCAAGTAAATCTGGATTCTGGATATATGCCATACAGCTGGAATGCGTTATTTCTTATAGTTGAATAATTTACAACAACATTGATTTTCTTTTTTGATTAATTTATATATCGCTTATATAATGATATTGATAGTATCAATAGAGCTTGAAATATCACGAACTTACTAAACGTTTTGGTTAATATGAAGTTGACACTTCGAACTTGCGAGACGGTAATACTCATTGCTGTAGAATACAACGCGTATACTCACGCAAACTGTGTGTATATCTTGCAGTTCGATACGCATTCATAGCGAGTCCCAGGCGGGTGCTGATCGTTCACCCGTCGACCTTCCATAGAAACACATATTTTCTTTCCTCTTTATCGAGTTTCTAACAAATCTTAAAAGCTTCTGAAATGTCTCATCGTGTGAGTCTAAGTTTACTACAGGACCTACTTATCACTGCTTATTATAATACACAGTAGTATGTATA
>JXSR01S054668.1:181212-195551 GCA_000969725.1 Ophiothrix spiculata | reverse complement strand
AATGGAGGAGTAGGCTGGAAGGCCAGAAAGGCCCGTAAAAAGTCTACCCCTATGAAACAGAAATTGTTAACAAATTGTTCACAAGTGTCTCCTTCTAAGTGTCGGTAGCGATGATAATAGTTTGGTAGCACATCTGTTGATGGAAGTGAAAGAGATGAAGATTCGTCGGTAAAGTGAACAGAAAAAAAACCCGGAGAGAGATGGTCAGAAACTGAAGATACGGGTTACAAATAAAAATGTAATGGAGTACGTATTAATCAATGGGTGGTATAGTCCAACGCTTCTTGGATTGGTGGACTTTTTAAATCAGAAGGAGACACTTGTGAACAATATCCCAGTGCAAAAGTGTAAAAGTAATCTTGGTCACTCCATGAATCCTGGTCCACAGACCAAATATAAAACACTGTGAAACTTACGTCGAGGTGAAGTTGTTGGCCTATTCTTTACTATACAACCTGGACAATAAGCATGTTAAGAACGGGCGACTAATACTAGTATTAGCATTTAGCGTGGGACACCGTTTGATGTTGTGTTCCGATTTCCAGAAGATTTAACATTTAAATGTACGAATCATCTCAGTATGAACTAAAACAAAAGGAATGTAAACGTATGAGTCAATTCGGTTTGAGCTCAAACGAACTTCGGAATTGCTTAGTTTGAAAGCAAATTTGTGACCTATATAACACCTTGGACGTTTCTCTTCGTGAAGATGTTACACGTGATAACTACAAAGGTAAACGACAGGTCACACCACATGAAGGGATAATTATAGTGACACCAATATTAAATATGGGTAGATTTCTTGGTATATCTCCATGCTCACAGTTTTTCCTAATTTGATTTGCAATCCATTCTACGTATAAATTTAAACATTTCAACGGCGACACATTATTTATACACTTTCTTTTCAATAGGACTGTGTTAGTTACATTTGCTCACCAAACGTTTATTATAGCAACTGTGTTACATGATTGAAGCCGTGATTGAATTACTATTTCTTATTTTGAGAATTAAATTTCCAAGAAAGAATGTAAGTTTATCACATGGGTATCCTATTTTGCACTATAGTACTAATAACTAGCGAAACTTTGAATATAAAGCCTAATACATGTACATTGGCGCTTCTAAAAGCAAACCATTAAAAAAAAAAAGTGGTGTCGATTTAACGGTGTCATTTTTAAAGTAATTTTGTGAGCGCCGCACGCATTTTTTTCTGTATTAGATAAGCATTTTAGAGTTTATATATGAACATAACCCTTACAGAGTCGGGCTTTTTCGACCCACCTCACAGCCGGGGGGGGGGGGCGGATTCCGCCCGCCTCCCCTTATGATCTCGGTAACCGATAGACGAATTATCAAGTGGTGGATAGGTATGACCCTCACGAGTCCATTGGTACCAAAAAAATTGAAATCGGACCTTGTATGACGTAACAGTGACGTCATAAGTGACATCATGTCAAGAATCGCTGAAATCACTAAGAATCGCCAAAATCATGATTTTTTGCCAATTTTTCAAGCAAAAGTTGCTTTTTTGGGCAATAAAGTATGCTTACACATGTTCTTGCTCCAAATAAAACAAATAAATAAGATAAAACATAGTGGAAGGGTATCCTGAAAGCAAGAAACACGATTTGTGTGTAATTCCCATTGAAAATCAGTTTTTGGTCAGTTTTTCGTTTGACCCAGCGTGCCATTACTCAACGTCACGTACCAACCCTAGGTCCGATTTTCACAAAAGTGGTCTTAAAATAAGTGCAAGGCTTGAAGAAAAAAGTCAAGAAGTTTCAGCGCGAAAAAATAACAACCGGCGGATGTATAACAAAAAATGTCGGAGGAGCGGGCGGATTCCCCCCACCCCCGGCTATTTTAGGGTTAAGGTTTGCGTGCCATGAATTTTGGGTTAAGGTTAGGATTGGTTTCCGGGTAAGGGTTAAGGGGTGGACATTTTCCACAGAATATGTCTTGTTCCATTCACTCTAGTGACTACAAAAAAATCGCTACCCTGTGTTGCTGTATTAATTTCATTCCGTGTTTCATTGCCCTCATGCTGAATTGACCCTTGGTCGCATGTTTGTCTTGTCCTTTTTCGACGTTGGCAATGACCTTGGTGTCTGTGTTTGCTTTTGTTATGAGATTATGAAATAAATGAAATATAAATGCAAATAATAAAATGTCTGATCCTTTTTAGGTTTCTTTATTTACTAAAATCTTTGTCAAAAGTTTTCGGGAAAGTTTTAGGACCATTTAAAGGATTTAATCTGTTTTTCAATCGTGTTCAACCCCACTTACCCATAAAACCCCACTCTTGTCGTAATACGTCTGCACCAACTATTGGATCTTAAAATGTGTGGGAATCGGAGATTGTCCTTTGACCTTGACGAAGAAGAAGAAGAAGAAGAAGAAGAAGAAAAAGGAAAAGTAGAAGAAGAAGAAGAAGAAGAAGAAGAAGAAGAAGAAGAAGAAGAAGAAGAAGAAGAAGAAGAAGAAGAAGGCAAGAAACAAATAAAGTACCGTAAGCAACTTCGTCCGCCCAGCTTAACATTTGAATTGAATAGTTTGGTTTTTGTTTGCTGACCAATAAGTTTTGAGTTCCATATGTGTTTTAACTGTAAGAAAGCTGCTCTGCTTTCCAATCCTAGATTTTTCATTTGCATTTGAACCAAATTTTATCAATGATGCTTCCCAGGTAGGTGAAGGACTCTACTTCTTCCAATGCCGTTGCTTCAAACATTTGTCCAGGGGAATAGCATTGCAGTTAATTGAAGTCCACTGAAGACCATTACGCTTATCTTCTGTTGATGTTTTCATAATCCAGTCTATGACAAGAAGAAAGAGGAATGGAGACGGTAAACATCCTTGCCTGACACCTTTTTTTTACTTAGAACTGTCTGCTATATTGTCAAACATGCAACACTCTGCAGCTCATACCATCATAGCTGTTGCTGATCAAATTCATTAGCTTTGGGGGCACTACATAGTGTCGTAGTATTTCCCAAAGAGTTTCTCTATTTGCACGGTCAAATGCCTTCTCATAGTCGATAAAATAATGTTACGTATAGTGCACGGTGAATTCCATTCCAAAGACTGCTCTACTATGATTCGTAGGGTTCCAATCTGATCTATATATGTATGATGTGTTTTTATCTTATATGGGAGCTTATTGGGTTCTACTGCTTTTTACTCTCTCTAAAATCATTCTGTTGAACACTTTTCATGGCACTGAGTAATTCCTCTATAGTTGGAGCAGTTACTGAGATCACCTTTCTAGGAGAGTTTGTTGAGATATCCCTCCTTCCAATCTAAAGGCACTGTTTCCTCTTGCGAGATCTTTCCAAATAGTGACTAAAGCAGCTCCATGCACTGTTGTGTTAATGGCTGTCTTTTCAGTGCTTCTGCGGGAATCTCATCTGGTCCTGACGCTTTACCATTTTCCCTGTTAGCCTCTGTATATTCTTTCTGTGCTTTGGCGTTTGCCCGTCTGGTTCGACTATTGTTCTGAATTGCTTTCTTCTGTTTTCTTGCTTCAATCTTACGAAGATAGACGAAATCCCTTCTTTCTGCAGGTGCGTGCTTTCTGTGATTCTATACTTCTTTGCAAGTGGATGTTACTGTTTCTTTGATATTCTACCACTGTCCTTCAAGTGTCATTTCTTCGACTAGTAGATCCTGTAATACTTGATACTTGTTGGAAAGTTTCAACTCATCATCATCATCATCATCATAAGCCATTTTCTATCCACTGCTGAATGAAGGCCTCAGCATGTAGTCAGGGAATATATAAGATTGGGAAATGACAGACCTATTTATAAAGTGACACAGTGCATGCGCGCCGCCATCTTTGATTTAGCACGTGTTGCGTCCGCGCCTCTCAGAGAGTCCTAAATGCGTTTTACGGAAAATAATGTATATCGTAGTAAATAAACAATCATGAATGAAATGTCAAAGGCTGCGCTCTATGCTGCGACGTGAAAGCGTTCACGGACTTCACGGTGCAGTTCAGAGTGTCCCCTGAGGTGCCACTTTTTTGCCCATGAGTGCGTCAGTCGCCATTTTGTATTCCGGCGTTTTCTCTGCATTGTTTACATTGTACAACTGCCGATATCGAGTGCCAGCGAAATGCCGGTGTCAGAGCCCTGATGTAGTCTTCAATACCGCCTGTCTTTTGTCTTGCTGTACCAATTGGTACTGCTCCAGTACTATTGGAGTTCATCTCTCCAACGCTTTCTCTGTCTGCCTCTGCTCCGCTGTCCCTCCATTGGTGTCCACATTGTGAGGGCCACACTCCAACTGTTATCCTCCCTTTGTGACACATGGCCTGCACATGTCCACTTTTTTCTTTTTAAGGTTTCAAGTATGTCTTGAGCATGTTGAGTATTTGTTTGCTTTCTGGCCCATTTATTGGTTTTTCTATAGGTGATGTTCAGCATGCTCCTTTCCATATTGTATTGGGTTGCTGCGAGTTTTTTCTCCATTAGAATGCTCATTGTCCAGGTTTTCGCTGCATATGTCATAGTAGGGAGAATGCATTGGTCGAAGATCTTTTTTCAAACATATTGGAAGCTTCCCTTTCATGATTGAGCTATGTTTCCCAAATCCCTGCCATCCAGCCTTTATCCTTCTTCTAATTTCATTATCAAGGTTTCTGTCTACAAGGCTGACTCGTTGTCCAAGGTATATGTATTCATCCACTTGATCTAGAGTTATGTTGTTGACTGTGACTGTATGTGTGGTGGCTTAGGGTCCTGCCATCACTTTTGTCAGCTAGCTGTATTCAGGTCCTGGATCATAGCTTCAACTTCTTTGAGGTCAACCCATACTCTTCCTTAATCTCATTGTCTTTCTTGTGTAACAATAATGACCATTACTTGTCCTATTTACATGAAACACTGTCAACACACTGTTTGAAACGTTGCTGTTTAAAAAGACGTTGTTTCAAGTGTTGTTGTTTAAAGTTTTAAACAGCATTGTTTAGTTAGTTATTAAAGAATGTTGTCTTAAATAATGTTTTAGTTTTAAAAAATGGTGTTTACAAGTTTAAACAGCTTGTAAGATTTTAAACAACCTGTATCAATAGATCATCGTTCAACCTTGTTTTAAAGTTATGTACACAATATTGTTTAAAATGTAACTGTTAATTTTTTAAACAAGTTGTTTAATTTCAGAGCAATTTTTTTGAGCGATGATCTATTGATACAATTGCTGTTTAAAATTTTAAACAACTTGTTTATTTTTTTTCTAATACCGAACGTATGCATACAAGGGGGTATTAAAAAGACACCCAGAAGAAATACAACCAGGAACATTTTAATCATTCTCTCCTTAAAGCACCTTTGCAAAGTAGCACAATTCTCCACTTAAACTGATTGTCCACAGACCAACACTGTAGCGAATCTTCTTTTGCGAAAAAATCCTTTCTGAACTTCGCTGGAAATGAACATTTTAAGGTCGGCCATGCTAATTTACGTCATTTCGACATCATTTTGGACTAATTTTCACCATGTTGGTATCAATAGAGCAATTGCAAAAATAAGGTTACGGTCAGCGTATGATGTTAATATCAAAATTATCTGATCACCGATTTTACTAGAGATAGTTCGGTGTGTTGATTTTTGAGGGAGTCTAGATGCTCGTCGAAATGTTGGGAGACCTCTTTTGCTTCAGTCGAACGAAACAAAACATATTTAAGTTCATTTCATGGACTATGAAATACAGTCTTCTACTTTCTGACTTGTTCTTGTAAAGCCAAAACCTTCAAATGCAATTACTATTTTTTTCTTTCTGGGAAACACAATCAGTCCGGAGGTCGGCTGTGGCTTCATTGAGCCTCAAGCAGCTATATTTTGACCCCAGGTACATCGTTGCTCTTAATGCTCACAAAACTATTCTTCATTATCTTGTTAGAAATTATATATAAAATCTGACCGATGAATACAAAGATTCACCGAGTCAATAAATAGTTAAAGTTTGTTAGTCAAAAGCGGCTGAATTCAGCCGGTAGATCCAGTTTCATTCAGCCACATGTAGCTTCATATTTTTTTCGAAACCAAACATCATTGCTTTGCATTTGTAGTAAGTCTTCATTATTATCTTCCTAGATGCAATGTCCAAAAAACTAACCAATGTTTGAAAAAAAACCCGCCAATAAATAGTTATAATTTTTAAGCAGTAATTCGTTGTCATCAGCGATTTTTTCGAGACAAAATTCACGTAATGACAAAAGAAAAAAAGAGTTATCATCCTCTTTATCGGAAGATCAATCTTTATGGAAGATCAATCTTTTGGAACGAATGATACTAATTTAAAGTCTAGCAAGATTCAAGAGCAACGATGCAATCGTTCTCCCGAACTGATAATGTGGGCGAGGCGAGCAAAATAAGAGGAAGTGCCAATGTCACTTGTAATTTAATCAGTTTGAAATATGAGAGAAATTTTCATACAACATAACACATTAATAAATGAAATCATAAGCAAAAATGTCTCTTTTTATGTTCTCATTTTATTACAAAAGGAACGCAACAAAGTTCAAAAACCATATCTGAGCTCATGAATAAGTGTGTTTATATTAATGGTATATGACCATGCATCATTGGGTAGAATAATTGCTACATATGTAATCGTTAGTTTTTGTGAGCTCAACTTGAACAACTACAATTAAAGAGAAATTAAGACAAAATTAGTGATATCTGTGCCTAATTAACCACAAAAAGCGACCTCATTAATGAAGATATGCACGATGCATATAGAGTAAATGAGACTTTGTTCCTGGTCAGGCAAAACATTTTAAAATTCCATTGACACAATTCACCGGCTTTGTTAGAAGGGTCAAACCTTGGGCTAAGAGCATTTATGCATTGTTTTTATTTATCAGGAAAGAGATAACAAAATGTTTTTAATCCAACAAGAAAGAACTACATGTTCGTGTATCGCGCCGCACTACTTTTACCATTCCAAAGACTCATAATTCTGCTGCTGCTGATTGTCCAGACCAACATTGTAGCGTATCTTCTTTTGCGAAAAAATCCTTTCTGAACTTCGCTGGAAATGAACATTTCAAGGTCGGCCATGCTAATTTACGTCATTTCGGACCAATTTTCACAATGTTGGTATCAATAGAGCAATTGCAAAAATAAGGTTACGGTCAGCGTATGATGTATATATCAAAATTATCTGATCACCGATTTTACCAGAAATAGTTCGGTGTGTTAATTTTTGAGGGAGTATAGATGCTCGTCGAAATGTTGGGAGACCTCCTTTGCTTCAGTCAATCGAAACGAAACATATTTAAGTTCATTTCATGGACTATGAAATACACTCTTATACTTTCTGACTTTTTCTTGTTAAGCCAAAACCTTCAAACGCAAAGATTTTTTGAACTTTCTGGGTAACACAACCAGTCTGGGAGAACGATCGTGGCTTCGTTCAGCCTCATGCAGCATTAATATATTTTGACCCCAGACACATCGTTGCTCTTAATGCTCACAAAACTGTTCTTCATTATCTTGTTAGAAATTATATATAAAATCTGACCGATGAATAAAAAGATTCACCGGGTCAATAAATAGTTTAAATTTGTTAGTCAAAAGCGGCTGAATCCAGCCGGTGATCCATTCATTCAGCCATATGTAGCTTCATATTTTTTTCGACGCCAAGCACATCATTGTTTTGCATTCGTAGGAAGTCTTCATTGTTACCTTCATATAGTGTCCAAAAAACTAACAAGGGTTGAAATCATCATACAAAATGGTTTTAATTTTTAAGCAGTTATTCGTTGTAATCAGCGATTTTTTTGCCAAGGCAAAAATTAATTCACGTAATGACCAAAAAAAAACAACCCCTTAACATCCGTCTTTTAGAACGAATGATACAAATTTAAAAACTAAACAGGATCTTGGGTTCAAGAGCAACGACGAGGCCGTTCTCCCAAACTGATAATGTGAGCGAGGCGAGCAAAATAAGAAGCACAAATGTCACTTGTAATTTAATCACTTTGAAATATGAGAGAAATTTTCATACAACATAAACATTAATAAATGAAATCATACGCAAAAATGTCTCTTTTTATTTTCTCATTTTATTACAAAAGGAACGCAACAAAGTTCAAAAACCATATCTGAGCTCATGAATAAGTGTGTTTATATTAATGGTATATGACCAGGCATCATTGGGTAGAATAATTGCTACATATGTAATCGTTAGTTTTTGTGAGCTCAACTTGAACAACTACAATTAAAGAGAAATTAAGACCAAATTAGTGATATCTGTACCTAATTAACCACAAAAACCGACCTCATTAATGGAGATATGAACGATGCATATAGAGTAAATGAGATTTTGTTCCTGGTCAGGCAAAACATTTTAAAATTCCATTGACACAATTTACATACTCCTCGGCTTTAATTGTTCATAACATCGAAGGGTCAAACCTTGGGCCAAGAGCATTTATGCATTTTTTTTTATTTATCAGGAAAGAGATAAAAATAATGTTTTTGATCCAACAAGAAACAACTGCATGTACTTGGAACGGGACTTGGGGTTTATATTTTAAGGTTGGTGTCATCCATCATTTTTGGAAATGTTTTTGCACTAGGACTCGGCAAAGAAAAGTTCAATCTTCTGCATGAAGAATACATTTCTAGAAGCGGAGTGACATGTGGAACATGATGGTAATTTTGATTTTTGACAAAAGTATATACAATTTTTGTCAAAATACGTACTTTGGCACCAAAAACGTCTGGGAGGCCTTACTAAACTTTGCTAAAGAAAAATTTGGAACTAAATTACTTTTTAGAATCTAGAAACCAATATCCAGGGTTGGTTTCTCAAATCGTTGATTTGTGTCGTACTTTTTAAAATATTGGCAAAATTGGGTAAAAGGTAGCCATATTTTGTACCACAAAAAATGGCCAAAATGACCACTTTTGATCTCCCCCCCCCCCCAATATTTCAAATAGAGAATCAAAAATCAAAAGTATGAGAAAATCAACCCTGGACATTGATTTCTATATTCTAAAAAAGTAATTTAGTTACAATTTGAACAAAGCAAATTTTAGTCAGGTTTTCCAAAAAAATCTGGCACTAAAATTGATAGATTGGCCCTAAGGCAAAAATCGCAAGGTTTGACAAAAATCAAAATCACCATTTGTGTTCTGCATGCTTTCGTATGGAGTTCATTTTTAGTTGGTAAGTTATAATAATAATAATTCCGGCATTTATATTGCGCCTTTTCCAGTGAAAACAAAACGCTGGCCATTATAATTACGCCATAACAAGGGAATCGTCAGAACCATTTTGCCTTAAACTAGGCCATTTGCGGCCAATGACCAAAGGCGCAGACCTATCAGCACTTAGGTTGTGATATTCCCCCCTAAACAGCTACCCAATACACTCGGGTCAACAAGGCAAGTGTGATAAAGTGATTTGCCCAGGTTCACAACACGTTGGCACTAGCGGGGCTAGAACTCGCAACCTTCTGATCACGAGTCCTGCTCTGTTCCGCTAGACCACACGCGCCCAAGTTGTATACAGAATAAAAACCTTTCCAAAACTGACGGGTTGACACCAATCTTAACATGACCATTGTGCACCACATGAGCAAAACTTCCAAGGCAGTTAGTTATGTGTGTGGTGGGATGGGGAGGGGTGAATCTGGGTTGAGATGGAGTGGGGTTGTATAAACGGGCTGTTAATGCCTCTATAATTGTTTTAAGCTTTACTTCAAAACGCAAAATAAATTGTTAACCATGCATAAAAACAACACAGACTGTAACAAATGGCGCTGGTATCCATAGGTTTGAGACATTTAAACCATAAATCATAACTCCCATTCTGTGATAGGGTATACTGCAAGAGACAAATACAGTCATACGAATTGGGACTCTGTCCCTTGGTTAAAGTAAAAGATGACTGGATGAGTGGCAAGTATGGGGTAGATGGGAATGAAAGGTTTGCATACATTTGCAATGAAATAGACTTGAAAAAGAAAAAGCTAATGGAGTGAAAATATTGCATATTTCTTGGAAAAGTTCCCTGTATTCCAGAGAGACTCCTTGGGTACTTTAATAACTGAATAGTGTTGTTATCAAATGAATACAAACATGTCAAACTGTCATTTATGAAAAAGATTAAATTATTTTTTAATGATATTCTTTTAAATTCCGGAAGTATTTAAATATATAACAAGATGTAAGAATACACTTAATAGATTATCTCACCCAAAAATAAAACTTTGGATTATCCTTACTTATTTCTTTTGAATAATGTTAATCACTACCTTTGTACTTTTCTGAGTTAGTTTATATTAGCTAAAAATAAACAAAAAATATAGACTATTATATTTTGGAATAATTTGTCATGATTTATTATATATGGTTGGTTTGAAAATCAGATTTGTTTTGTATGGAAGGGCTAGGACAAAAAGCCAGGGGTAGCAACATACATGGGGATGTGATGTGATGCTCCACTATGTTGTTTCCCCAAGGACACAGAGTTTTTACATATGAAAACTAATGTTACATGTGTCCCCCCCAAAAAAAACCATATATATATCCCTTAAAACACACGTTTATTATTTTCAAAAATACACAGACATGGGTACTTTTTCTATAAAAACATAACTGTACATATGGACAGGGGTTTTAAGGATTTACCAGCACCCCAACCCCTAAAAAAAATCTGTTGTCACTTTTCAGTTGTCTCAATAGCACAAGGACACATCAAGGTGCAGTATTGTATCTCTAGTAGAATTGTGCCCTTCTTAAAAAAATAAATGGAGTATTGCCAATGAATGGGAACATTTTGTCAAAACAACACAATCCTGCACCTCACTCCAAGGACAGTTGTAGACTGAAGAGATAAAGATATTTCCAAAATTAAATGAGATGGATCTGACAAAATGAGCGGATATCACAAATGAAGAAAGGCCTTTAAACATAAATAAATGATGGCGAGGTCGATTTTTAGTTTTTGATATAAAACGCACTCACTGACAGCTTAGAATATTAAAAAATTAAAATAAGTAATAGAATCAATTTTGACAGTTTGTGACTTTCTGATCATTTTGTCACAGTGCATCTCAAGTCTACATTATAGTCACAATTGGCAGCTATGATAAATAATGCAAGCTGGGGCCGTTGCTGTGAGACAAACGTATCACATGCCACAATAAAAACAGGGGAAATAACATTGAAATTGATACAAGTCAAATATGAATATATGAATTGATGATTACAACTATAAATGATATCAAAGAATTCTTTGGCCTTGTAACCATAGGCTGTTACCTTGTGCCATGTTCCCTTGTTCTGTTATCCATTTTTTACAATTATGACGAGACGCACAGACAATGAATATTAATCGTCATGTGAGAGCAAGAATGTCGTATCTGCAATAGCTGCCATTTGTCATAAATTTGGATGGCACGCTTTATAATCTCCAGTCTTTGGGTCAGTGGTTCTTGTAATGGTTCTTCAGGTGACGGTGTCACCTGAGGCTGAAGAACCATTTCAAGAACCACTGACAAAGCACAGGGTAACTTTTGGGGTATTTTTCACATTCTTGTGACAAGGCATAAGATAAATATAATTTGGGAAAGCCATTGCAGATACAACTTTCTTGCACTCACATGACAATTTGATATGCTCAGTGTTGGTATCAGTAGCTTTGTGTATGGTAGAAGTTCCCTGCAGGTCACAAGGACCACACAGCAGGTACACAAGGACATACTGTATAAGTTGTATTTTTCGAGCTACATTTATGTTTGTATTTTTCGCGCAAAATTAATTTAGCGCGAAAATAAATGCACCGCAAAAATGTATTTGTTACAAAGGAAGTTCCATACTCGGCCAATGTTCACGTGCGCGAAAATAAAAACGGGCGAAATGGTCCAAAATGGCTGTGCGCAAAAATTACTGAGCGCGAAAATATTGGCGTTTACAGTATATGGCCAATAAGCAAAACAAAGGTTCATTGTCTGTGTGGCTCAACAAAATTTGAAATAAGGGAACACGCCACAAAGGAACAGCCAATATTAATACAAAGCCTTGGGAATCCGTAGATGAATTTGTATGCACAAATAATTTTCCATATGTGTATATTGCAGACCTAGAGCTAAAATATGTTTAATTTGGAAGGCTTATAATTTGAATCACTGTTTGGGAAGACTTATCCACTGTTTTATGGGTTATTCAAAAGGGAAAAAAATGAGAAACTTTACTCTACTTGCTCCATGGTCGGACAGTCACGTAAAGCCGTGGGTCCCCTGTACGAATAGACTCTTTCATGGGGTATGCATGTTATGCAAGTACTTGTATCATTGATTGATTGAATAATAACTATAATTGTCACTTGAAACAATTGATATTGGACATGATCGGTACTTCCTTTTTGCCTCTTTCTTTCAGTGTTGCTTTCCTATATTCAATTGTAATTTTGAACATAATTCCACATATGAAAATACTTTCCAGCTTAGGCATTATTTCACCATCAACCTAACCATACAGAGGACAAGCATTTGGTTCATACTATGATGTAGTAAAAGAAACAGAATCAACCGATTTGAGAAATGGATGTGGTTTACTTTATAATATATCTTTTGTACATTTTACATAACTACATTTTTGATAACAATGTATGAACATTACTAATATATATAAAACAACAAAATTGACCCTTACTTTAGAAACACTGAAGTGTTCCTATAGAAAAAGCCATTAGCAACCAAACTAAATTGTTTCAAGAAATAAGCTCCAGCATAGAAACACTCTGGTGTTTCTAGAGAATTAAGACACAAAAAATGGGTCTAGCTATTTTTGAGTATCAATAATTGATTGTTTAAATACTACACATCTAGTTTTTATTCTTACATAGTATTATAATAAATGATATTCAATGTGGTTGAGAACTCGGTAAAGAAACAAAACAAGAAATAATCACATTTATGGGGTACATAGATTTTGACTACAAATGACATCCCTCTTTTTATTGATTTTTTTCATATTTAATTACAAAACATTCAAAACACAAATACACACATAATATATCCTCATTCATAACAATGTAAGATATACACATAAAATTTGTACAAAAAAACAGGGTCTAAACATTATTCCAAATCTTATAAATCCAACATAATAGATTGCAATAAAATATTATGTGAAATTGATAACCATTTGGATTAATGACATGGAACCCATAAACACAGTTGCAATATTTTTCTGGCTTCCAGAGATGTACCAGTAGAGGAATGGTCTATAAGACTTCCATCAAAATGTGTTTAAACTCAATGCCAAAGGTAACTCATATGCAAGTTTGTAATAATAAATTGAAAACTATATATTTGTCCCGAACTAAACAAAACAAATGTTTCATACCATATCGGGTGTAGAACCCCAGGTGTAGAACTAACAATTCAACCCACACATCTGTATATATTGTAGCAAAGAAATCACAAAAACCTGCCTTCCTCCTATTTATTTTCTCATTTATTTCAATATATCCATTCCCTTTCTTTCTAATGATCAATGTATCAACAAAAAAGAGCATTTCCCATTGAAACTTGTTCTGGCATCAAAGCTGCAGTAGGCCTACTACTATTATCCATAGGCGGCGGACCCGAGGGGGACACGTCCCCCCCTAAATTTCACGAGGGGGGGACGGACCCCCTCAAAAAACCAAAGAAGAAAGAAAGAAAAGGAAAGGAAATTGAAATTTTCCCTTTCTTTCGATAATTTAAATGTTAAAAATAAAAAAAAAATTCGCGCTTCGCGCAAAATTTTAGATATTTAGTCAATTTTTGGTACAAATTCGTCATTTTTGCGCATAGTTCAAGATTTTTTATCAATTTTGAGCTGAAATTAGCGGATTTGACAGATTTTTTTTCGCGCACTGTGCGCGCATTACAAAAAAATCATAATTTTCATCCGACAATTTTTGCTCCGAAAATAGCCGCCCCCCCTAAAATTTTTACCTTCCGCCGCCACTGCTATTATCCCATCCTAATCCTTAGGCCAAATTGACATGGAACATTGCAATAGACTGGTGGGAAAACTGCCAGCTGTCAGCATGCTGGTCACGTCCTCAGGCAAGATGAAATTGAAAGATTTGGTTCAAATCCACAACCATCAACTTGACATCAGATATCATGTGTTTTCACATCATAAGAAACATTCAGACTTAGGTTTGGTTGTAACATGAACCAGCTATTTTCTCATTACAATTTTAAGAACATTGTAGGCCCTGTTGGTGCCTTGTTCTAAAACAATACCACATGTTTTTGTAAGATTGTATTCAAATCTTCATCTATCAATTTGGGAAGAAATTTCAAGTATTTTCTCATTGGCAAT